>JABSTQ010005207.1:0-35627 GCA_013358835.2 Ixodes persulcatus
TTCGAAATTTTAGGGTAAAAGTTCGAAGTTTGTCGAACTTCGAAAGACGGGCGGGCGGTTTCATTTGGATTCAAGCAGTGAGGTACATTCGTAATTTTTTTCTTGCATTTTAGTTGCGGTGCCGCATTACTTGCGAAAGACAATGCCGTTTATTCAATCATCTGCCATGCTTGGTTTTAAAGAAATAGATTCCCGAAGGAGCACGGAAGGACGACGGGTTTTTGACAATTGTCGTTTGTGCCATATTTGAAGCGCGCTATAGCCGAATCTATTTAAGGTAGAGATGTTAAACTTTTGAGAATGATCTATGTATAGCCTAGGTAAGTGTCGTCTTAAGATGTGATTATTGTTGTTCAAGACGAGGTTTCGAGAAAATATCCAAGCATGTACCTACGGGCAATTATGCCCTAAACTTGGTAATTTTTTTCGTCGAAATTGTTTGAGCTGTCGCATTTAAATTAACCCCACAGACAGTACATATCATTACCATCTGCAGAATACAAATTAATGTTTCTATTGTTTTTTTCACGTTGAGGAATAAATTAACTCAGGGAAAAGATTTCTAAAATTGTTCAAATTCGGCACGTCATAAAAAACAAAACAAAACATTTTTTTATTATTTTTGATTTTCTTATGTCACGTTTTTGTGACGTGTTTTTTTAGCCTGTACACATTTTGGTATGAGAAACTTGTTTCATAGTTTTGGGCCTCTGAATATGCAAGAATACAACACTTCCGGCGAATTCTTGATTTTTTTTCTCCAGCTTTTTATTTTTTTGCATTTATTGTTATGTTTATTTATTGATTATTTTTTACCAATGGCACAGTTATTTAGGTCAAAAAGACATAACTGAACTTCCGAGCCACCGAGCATGTGACGAGTACTGCCTTTGACGAGTTTCTAACAATAAGCATCTACGCGATCTTTTATGCAGTGAAGAGCGACAGTGCTATATATATGCATAAATACTTTCAGATTAAAATAAGCTTCACCGTGCCCTCTTTCCCCGCATTGTTTACTTTAAAAGTCCGAAATATCTGAAGGGGGGGGGGGGGGAGACTGGCGCCCCCGTTTTTCCTCTTCTGACGCCACTGGTATGGTAGAACGCTCCTCGACCTCAAGTTGTATCAAGCTTCTGTGCTTTTTGCTCGGCGTTTCTTCCGTCCCGGAAAATAACCTCCAAAGCAATTACAAACAAAAAATTGTCAAGGTGCAGGCGTGCTGATATATGTTGATCATGATGCAAAATCCCGAGACTGGGAATGAAATTCGCAAGAAATAGTGTAAGAAGAAAGAAAAAAGTGGACAGGATAACGTCTCAAACTCAGCTGAGTTGAGTTTGAGACGTTGTCCTGAGCTGACTTTTCAGCTGAGTTGAGTTTGAGACGTTGTCCTGAGCTGAGTTTGAGACGTTGTCCTGTCCCCTTTTTTCTGTCTTCTTACACTTTTTCTTTCAAATTTCATTCCCAGAGCTGAGTTTGAGACGTTGTCCTGTCCCCTTTTTTCTGTCTTCTTACACTTTTTCTTTCAAATTTCATTCCCAGTCTCAGGGTTTTGCATCATATACAAAGTAAACTTATTATATGCCAGCGTCACTTGGGCGGTGTTCGATCGGATTACTACCAGCGTGCAAGGGGGTAGGGAGGCAGTTTGCCAGATCGCTTCAAGGTTTTTCTGAGCCTCAACCACCTGCCTGCCCCTGGCCGTTTCAAACTGGATGAGTATCGTTAAACAGTGCGTTCGTGTGATCACTACTTCGTGATGCACGTTAATGACCACCCCGGGCTGGCGGTCACAATTACTGATCTATGGTCACACGTCACTCTGCACTGGCAAATATTGCAGCACATCCGGGAAACTCGTCGTCTCATTTAATTGCCTGACTAACTCGCGCAGTCTAGATATCACACCCGAAATTTTCTAAACCTGATTTCGTCAAAATCAGTGAGGCGTGAAAACGTTATTTAAATTAACACCACAGACAGTACATATCATTACCATCTGCAGAATACAAAATAATGTATTTATTATTTTTTTTTTCACTTTGAGGTATAAATTAACTCATGGGAGAAGATTTTTAAAATTGTTCAAGTTCAGCACGTCATAAAAAAAATATTTTTTAAATTTTTTTTTGTTCTCATTTCACGTTCCTGGGACGTGTTTCTTTTGGCATGTACACATTTTGGTAGGAGAAACTTGTTTCATAGTTTTGGGCCTCTGAATATGCAAGAATACAACACTTCCGGCGGATTCTTGATGTTTTTTTTTTTCTCCAGCTTTTTATTTTTTTTTTTGCATTTATTGTTATGTTTATTTATTGATTATTTTTTACCGATGGCACAGTTATTTAGGTCAAAAGGACAGCTTTGAACTTCCGAACCACCGAGCATGTGACGAGTAGTGCCTTCTGACAACGAGTTTCCAACAATGACTATCTACGCGATCTTTTATGCAGTGAAGAGCGACAGTAGCTATACATATGCATAAATAATTTCAGATTAAAATAAGCTCGACCATGCCCTCTTTCCCTATAGTGTTTTCTTTAAAAGTCCGAAATTTCTGGTAGAAACGCTCCTCGACCTCAAGTTCTGTCAGCTTCTGTGCTTTTTGCTCGGCGTTTCTTTTGTCTCGGAAAATAAACCTCCAAAGTAATTACAAACTAAAAAATTATCAAGGTGCAGGCGAGCTGGTGTATGTTGATCATGATGCAAAATACCGAGACTGGGAATAAAATTCGAAAGAAATAGTTTAAGAAGAAAGAAAAAAGGGGACAGGACAACGTCTCAAAATCAGCTGAGTTGAGTTTGAGACGTTGTCCTGAGCTGAGTGTGAGACGTTGTCCTGTCCCCTTTTTTCTGTCTTCTTACACTTTTTTTTTTCAAATTTCATTCCCAGTATTGGGATTTTGCATCATGTAGAAACTAAACTTACTATATTCAGCGTCACTCAGGCGGCGTTCGAGTGGATTACTACCAGCGTGCAAGGGGTGGGGATGTAGTTTGCCAGATCGCTTCAAGGTTTTTCTGAGCCTCAGCCACCTGCCTGCCCCTGGCCGTTTCGAACTGGATGAGCATCGTTAAACAGTGCGTACGTGGGATCACTACTGCGTGATGCACGTTAAAGACGCCCCCCCCCTCCCCCCCCCCCCATTCCCCCCCCCCCCCCCCAGGCTGGCGGTCACAATTACTGATCTGCACACGTCACTCTGCACTGGCAAATATTCCAGCACATCCGGGACACTCGTCGTCTCATTTAATTGCCTGACCAACTTCGTGATTTCGTGAAAACCAGTGAGGCGTGAAAACGTTATTTGAAACTGAAACTGTGGCGGAACTTGAAAACCGGACTTCGAACTTTGCGCACTTGGACTTAAAAGAAATTCGAAACCTTCGATTTTTTTTTTTTAATTTATCCCTAAAAGAGAATCGAAACCTTCGACCTTTTCGAACTTTATGTAGAAAGGAATTCGAAATCTTTGAATTCATCGAACTTTTCGTCTATAAGAATTCGAAACGTTCGAATTTTTCGAATTTCAGATCCAAAGAAATTCGAAACATTCGATTCTCTCGAATTTCAAGCTAGGAGAGTTCGAAATGTTCGAATTTTCTCGAACCTCAAGTAAAAAAGATATTCGAAATAATCGAACCCGAACGTTTAGAAATCTTGAAAGCTTCGAACCTTTTGAATTCGAAACTCCACGATTTTTGAAAGTTGCGAATTTTTCGAATTCGAATCTCTGTACGGTCGAAAATATCGAAACCTTTCGATTTCGAATATCAGTTCGGTTCGAAAATATCGAAACCTTTCGAATTGGAACCTAGGGTGGTTCGCGGCATCCCTAGAAACCACGGAGACGGCTCCTGCGCAGATTGGTCGTAAGTGCGCATATGTTGTATTGTCGCGTAGGAAGAAGGCAAGCGCGAGCAAACGTAAGAGCCTCGACGCCTGCCCGATCGACGCTTTCGTCTTTTCGTCACCTTCTCACAGTTCGTAATTCAAACGCGGCTATCGAACGGTTGGAAACCCTCTCAAATCTAGGCACACTATTTTTCCGTTCCGTTTCATTCCGAATCGGAATTTGCGGCTTGCGGTTCCAAAAGAACGACGGCGCGACGGTGATAACAGTGATAACTCGGCTGGTTTCATCGGCGTGGTTAAAGGGGTAGGAAAACAAAGTTACAGCGCTCCTTTTCTAGCTTGAATGTGTTTCATGTGGCACCCTAACCTCAAAAACACCAGTCTTCCGTTGAAAGGCACAAGAAAACTAATTTTAAAGCTAAATAAACGATCTTTCAATGTGCACCTGGTGGATGGATGCGGAGCCTATTTGGGAGGTAATCTAGCAACGTTGGGGAACTTGCAACGTACCCGTGACGTAGCAGATTCCTTCGGAGCAGCGCCGCTCTTTGGCATTTCAAGATTTTCCTTAGCTTTCCTCCTCAACTCACAAATCCCGCATTGAACCAAACGGTCCAAGAAGACGGAAAGGGTGGACTCCCTTCTTTCTCGGACCTTCGTTTGTGCACCCGGATACAGCCATTCTCCCCCTAGAAGATTAGCCAGTCGCTCAAAACTCGGACAAAAGTTGCTTTCCCCACCCCGTTCAGCCCTAAGCTGACAGTGCTGTGGAAGCTACGTGCTCCTTGGGCCAGCCACATGCTCGTCACCCCACGGGTACTTCGAACGGCTCGTTTGTAACGCGTTGACGCTATTGGCACCGCCACAATGCTGACAACGCCACCAAGGGCAAAGCTCATAACCCCGCCAGCCTTGCTACGTCACGAATGCGGGGAATCTTTTCTTTCTGTTTTTGTTTGCGCCGGATATCCCATGACGCATCGCGCTCTACGTTCGCTTCTATTCGAGCGCTTGCTCGATTGCACCGTTTGGAACGAAAAATATAGCCAATCGTTCAAAATACAAACGTGTGATTATCATTTACAGTTATTATCTGTCATGCTTGACTCATTTCGGAACGAAATTTGAATATTTCAATTTTTGTTTCCGTACCTCTTTAACGTGGTTTTCTTTCTGTGATCGTGCAGTCGCCGATTTTTGTGAGTGCGGCAAGTGTGTTTTACATCGGCGCTTCAATTTGAAACGAGGGGCTTTACTGGTGAAAAGAATTAGGCATGGCGCGGAATTCCGGCTTCCCAACAATTCCTCTCTGGAAGCGGCGCAAACGGGATGTTTCGGTTGTGATTCAAGGGTAGAGTGTGTCACGATCGTGAGTAAATCTGCGTGCTATAAAGTTCGTGGTGTTCGTTACTTTTCTTTTTTCTAACCTGTGCGTTAGATTTTTGTGGAATGATAGGACCAAGAGGTGTTTCTCGCATGGTCTGTCGAACATCACGGCGCTTATATTGGGAAAAAAAACGGCATTTTTGTCAGCTCCGCGCCGACCGCGCTTCTTTGGCCGAATATATCGAGTATTCGAGTGACCGAATACTAGGAATTCGATTCGCGAATCGAATTATTCGGGGAATTTCTATTCGATTCGAATTCGCATATTCGAGTATTCGCACACCCCTAATTATAAATACAACATACTTTTAAAGTAAAGTGCAAATGCTATTTAACATAATCTTTCATGATGCCCTTTCAAACCCTATTTTTTTACTTTATTTTAACTGGTATCCACTGCTCCAGAGGTCATCGGAGGAGCATAAGTTTTTTTTTTTTTTTTTTTTTGGGAAATAGTGGCAAATATTGGATAAATTCAAGTCGACACAGAGTAGTTTGTCTTACTCTCGCTCACGAACTATTTAACACAATACACTAATAAGGCACTTATTTTTATAGGTCTTGTAGCCGCCATTACTTCACTCAGAGAAATAACCAGATAAAGTCTCGTAAAAGGATAGCGCATTTTCACAAGATGATACGCCATTTTTTGTTTACAAATTTGAAGAATGTATTTTGAAGTCGGGAATTTTGCTTTCCTCAGAAATTACTAAAAATATACTCCAGTAAAGTACAAGTACATGCTCAGAGAATGTACTTCAAGTAAAGTACAAGTTTCCTAATCCTACGCGAAATAGTACTTTAAATAGCATGTTCTAAAAGTACTTCCTAATTCAGCTTCTTTTTTTTTTTTTTTGAAAAACACGTTTGAGGAATTGTAAGATTTTCGAACTATCTTCGAATCATGGAATACCTGCATATGCTGAGTTTTGGAAGGAAAGGCAACTCGAAGAGGTCACCTTTGCGTTGCCATTTAGCATGTGATCCTTCAAGTACACCATAAACTACGGGAGCCGCAGATGGGCTTCAAAGCGGGTGCTGCATTTTGTTGACTCCTTTGAGTGAGGCCCCTGTAGTGGGCGAGAGTTCCTATGTTGGGGAGAAGCGGAGACAGACCCTTTCTTTAAATACGTCGTCTCCTTGAGCTTCCGGTCACAAAAAAGTGTCAGTCTTCGGCGCTAATCCCGCATTCACTGGGCCTCACTTGCGACGTGTCTGTCCGCTGTCCGCTCCCAGCGCCTCGTAGCTGGGTTGTGGCAATGGGGGGCTCGTAAAAATTTAGAGGGTTTCGGACCTCCCAAACCCCTCCCCCCCAAACCCCTTGCCTACGCCACATGCCTCCCTCTCTTTGCAAATATCAGCTGATCTTCCAACATCGCATATATTTTTGTGTTGGAATGTTTATTAACCAGAAAACCGACCACTAAAATTCAAAAGTAATTTGAATATTGAGTAGAAGTAACTCGAAAAAAGTAATTAAAGTACACTACTAATTACCGAAATAAAAATGTAATTGAAAGCTACTAAACTACTCAGAAAAGTAGTTAAAATACAGTAACTTCAGTAGAGTAGCTGAACTACGTACAAGTCTGGACAACTGGGAGTCCAGGGAAGGAGCCACGATCCCAGTCCCAGGCAATTGGCGTTGCGTCTTCCACCCGTGTCGGCAATACGGACTGGTATAGTATCCTGTGTTTTTATTTTGCGTTAGAACTCGTGAGAGCGAAAATTAAGAATACGAGGCTCCGCTGGATGAAGAGGCAATGGTATTGTGATTTCATTCAGCAAAACGGTTCATTCGAACGGCGGCACCGTGCGTGCGCCACTTTTTGCTCGCTGGTGGTGGGTGGTGGGTAAGCGTGAAATGTTTGACACTAGTGTGCACATTGTATTTTTAATTGGGAGAAATATTAATTTTGAATCCGTCGCACATAGTAATTTTTGGGGGACTCCAAAAATTTATTACATTAATAAATCCGCGAACCATTCGTGGCTGATTTATTAGTGTGACCCCTTTAGCCAGTCTAAGCTCAGACGCTGGTTCGTGCAAGCCGCCGTTCTTCTACGACTGTAGAGGGTGGCTATGTCGGGCTTTCTGCTCATTGCCTAGAGCCACCGGGTATAAGGGCTGTAGTGAATCAGCAGCGTCGACTTCACTTACGTCACATCGTTACCTTTGGACATCAAGGTAAAAGAAAGCCCAACATAGCCACACTGTTTCACGCGTGTTGATTTGCGATACATCTAACATTCGCCACATGTCAGTGGCAGTTTAATTCTCAGTATTACAGATGGTACTCTCACAAACAGTTCTTGAAGGTATAAACAAATAATTCCAGCACTTATTTTATTGGAATGTCCCAACATTTGATGGGGGGAAAGTGTTAATATATAAAGAAAACAATGCACACGGCAGTACACAAAGCAAATGTTGCACATCTTTCTTTATTGAACAGGTGGCCTTGTGGAGAATGCGTGACCATTGATACAGGGGACGAATGCATGTGCTGGCAGAAGGTAGTGCAAATTATGTAAACCCAAAAGCAAAAACGACACGTGACGACGAAATCGATATTTAGGCATCCATGCCTGAACAAGGCACCCCTGGAGATTGCTCTAGCTAGCAGAAAGCATGACGGATTCAGACCCTGGCATCCAAAAGAGAGGTAAACAGTCAGACCAATGTGCAGAGCAGACACAGGTTCAATTCACATTACTGTGTTTTTACAAAGTGCTAACTTCGGCATTAAAAGTTTGCGTTCCTCCATATCATGTCTGATCACAATGCAAAAAAGCATATCTCATAATAAACAGTTTTCAAAAATGTAATTTACTCAATCTACCATTTGTGCATTCTTTCAGTTTTCAGTTTGTGCTGCTGACGTGGAAACGTTTCGGGAAGGGAAGAATTATAATCCTGCTGAGCTGCGTCGTCCGCAGAATTTGCACCAAGTTCCCGTCGGAAGATGGAGCCTATGTTGAATTTCGGCATTCGTACTAAGAGCACCAAGGCATGCACACATATTCACAATTCACTTTGGTGTTTAGAAAAAGAAAGCTTCTGGTAACCGAAAATTCCGCATGTGCACAGTCAATGCGAGGAAGTATGAGGAAGCGAGGACCATGCTCTGAATGAGGCAGATAATGGTGTGTCATAAGGAATTTACACAAGATCACAGTGCAAGTGTTTGCAGCATTTCATGCACAGATAGCGAAATGCTAGTGCTCAGATGCAAAGTCCCTCCCCTGTTTATATGCTAAGAAGGAGGCATTCATAAGCAAGTGGACGAGCTTGAGAAGTCATCCTTGGTTTGTGTTAACCAGCTCAGGAAGTTGCTAAGGAAGGTTCTAAGCAGCTCAACTTCAAAAGATGCCTGCAGTGGGAATACAGAAATTATGATGGATAAATCAACCAAACTTTTCCAATTGTAGAACCTCCCCACAGATCATGCGAACCCTATTTGTTGAACCTTGTCTTGTGCCATTGTGTCAGTTCTGCCTTGGAAAGTTTCTTTGCAGAGCTACAGAGCGGCGGCGAATCCACGGAGGGTGAGGCGAGACTGACGCCACGAGTCTTCCCCTGGGCCCCTTCTCGAACACCGTCCAGAAGCTGCCTCACATAGTCTGAGGAAATAAAAAAAAGAAAGGGCACATTGGGTTTTTGTAAAAATTAGTATGCTTCGTTCCCTTGAAAAATGTCAAATTGCCACAATAAATATTCTCTCACACAAACTGTCGTCACATGAGCATTGATGGCCATGACAAATATTTATGTATGGCCAGACTATTCTGTGCACGCAGTCACTTTCATTTTCCACTTCAAACATGGAAATTTGAATGATGCAGTCAAGCTAAATAAACAAGAATGATATTCAATGTACACCATGAGTTGGTTCTTTTATTTCTTGCACTGCCACTCCTTCCCCTCTGTTGGCCTTCGGGTAGCAAAATGATTTGTTGGCCTAGTTGGTTAAACATTACCAAAATAAAAAGCGCGAAAGACAAGGACAAGTGTAGTCTCCCTCTTGTCCTTGTCTTTCGCCCTCCTTTGTGAATGCATAAGGCCTGTTGCCGTTCTCGTTGTTATGGAGAATCGCAAGCATGGTTCTGGAATTTTCAAATGATTTTCACACAATTAGTATCAAAGTTATCTCGCAGTAGCACCCTGCTTATTGTCAAACGAGTAGCATGGCTACGAGATCCGCAAAACCATTTTGCAGATACCTGCGGGTTTCCTGGGCTTCCCTGTAACCGAGATTGTGATGAACTGATTTTAGCCGCATAAGAAAACAAGATATAACGTTCAGTAAATATTTGCACTTCTCCCAATTGCCTTATGTAAGGCTTAAACACCTATTAGCAGCTATTGACGTTTAAAAAACATTTCATGCATTGCAAGTTACCTTGCTTTCGTCGCCTTGTATGAGTAGTGGAAGGACTTCGGACAGAAGTGGATGATCAGGCCGTGAAACGCCTCCACATTGTAGGTCTGGAAGCGTGTGGAGAGCTTTGGCAGTTCAGCAAACAGGCACCTCTTCGTCACAATGGTTTCCAGATTTTCGAATGCTGGTGAGTTTAAAGAAGAACGTCACAGTCAGAGAAAATGCACGTAGGTAGTAGGAGATGCTAAATGAGTCGAAAAGATCAACAAATATCAAAGCTCTATACATACCATCAGAGAGCCAATCCCTGGGCTTAAGCTCGCCCTGGGCACACGTGGCAAACTGGGAATCACGATGAGTGGACGTATCGCACATGGTTCAGTAAGGAGAGCAACTTAAGGACAATCAGATCCGAACACCCTTCGCTGTAAACCGCAACCCAGTAAAAGTGGTTTTGTATTGGCCTGTTCCAGAGCGCAAACTCAGCACAAACAGGAATCCTCATGGCCGCTATGATACCTCAAGAAAACAAAGAAAATAAAAAAGAAAGACAATAAGGAGTTTCTGTTTAAGAAGCTTGTTATTAAGTTGGATGAAGCACGTAAACTGTCTTCTCTTCCAGCAGACATCAGATTGCTCTGCAGTCTAACCAGACTTCTAGAGAGGCAGTGGACCACATGACATATACCACTAAGTACTACATTGACATCAACTCATACCCTAACTGCTATAAACTTTGCATTTTTACCTTTACCCCAGGGAAGTTTATGTATGCTCTTATATCTTGTTCATGCCAAGTCAGTCCAACTGACCGCATGTAGTCCCCGAGTGATTTCTAGAACTTTATACTTGTTCCATACTTAGGTCGGCCTTAGTTTGAAATTATCTCAATAGAATGCCTACTGCAATAAGTTTGATCGAAAATTTTGATGTGCCACTATCTCCTGCATTCTGACATAAGGGGGGCATCCCTGGGTGTTCAGACAAAGTGTTAGCAGAGGAAAATGGTACCTTTTCCAACGTGTAAGATGTCAAACTCATTTCGTACGTTGGGCTTCTCCTTCTTCATAAAACCTTTGCCCTGGACATGACGGTCCGCGGCTAGAAGCTCAACAACCAGGCCCTTGTATTCCAGAAAGCTGAAGCTCCTCTTTAGGCCTGCCAGCTCCATACAACCGCTCCCGCTAACTTCATTAGACTGCACATTAAAAGCACCAAAAAATAAAAAAATAAAAAATAAAAGATGTTTACAATACCCTGTAACGCCAAATTAGAGCGCAGCTTGAGGAGGAGGAGGGAAGGGTAATGAGGGGTGGGTATACCCCTCCTCCTTCCTCCTCACCTCCTCCTACCCTCCCTCCTCTCCTCTCCTCTTCCTCATCCCTCCTCCTCCCGTCCCTCCCCCTCCTCCTCCACTCCCCCTCGTCCTTCTCCCCCTCCTCCTCACTCCTCCTCCTCCCCGCGCGGTGCATTATGGAACATGTCCCATAATGCACCGCGCGGTTACGCCGACGGCGACGCCGACACCGTTCAAGGCGGAAACGGGAGCCTAACCGCTCATTCACACTGGAAGCGGATCCGCGTTCGCAAAGCGGTTGCGAACGCGGTTGTATAAAGATCCAGTACAATTGCACGCGCACCAAGTGCGCGTGCAATTGTGTTGTGTAGACGCTACCATTTCCTACGGCCTGATCTGATTCCAACTCCGAAAAATCTGCGTCGACTGTATGTCTAATGTATTATCTTGCTCTTCCCCCTCTACCTTTGTCCCTTCCTGTGTGGTTAGTGCCTGCTGGTACTCCTCAGCCTTTTTTCCCTGTTCACTAATGTGTTCCCAGAAACTTTTTGCCATATTCCTATCCTTCTGGTTTATCTCTATCAACCACTGTACCCCTGCCCTCCGAATTTCGGCCTGTATTAATGCTGATGCCTCCCGCTTCGTTTCCTGAAATTCCTCCCATTTTGATGCTACTTCGGCTAGTGTGGCGCCCTTTTTTTTTTTTTTTTTTTGCCCATCTGTGTTCTCTAGATGCCCCTTGGCGTCTCGGTATTGATGCCTTAACCTCTTTATCCCACCAGCTTTTGCGCTTGCGTTTTAGTTTTCTTTTTCCTTGTTTGATTCGATATTTCTCTAACTCTCTTTTGAAAACACTAAGTCTTCATATGTCCATTCTCTTTTCGGTTGCTTTGATACTATGTTCTCGATTCGCTTAGATACCTCCTTCAATTGATTATCATTTAAGTTATTCCTACCATCTTGTTTTTGATTTTGGATTTCTGGTTTTACTGTGCTAAATCTGATCTTGATTCTCTTATGGTCACTCCCCAGACTTGTTATGCCTTCCTCATCTATTTCCATACCTCCTAAAGTGTTGTAGAGCTTCCGCAACATTAAACAATAGTCAATAGTCGAGTGCGAGTTCTTTCTTTCCCACATTATTTTTCCATCACATTTTACCTGAGCATTAACCAATACAGAACTCCTCTAACGTCCTCCCTGTTGTATCCGTATGCCCATCAAAGTCTCCCTGTTAGTGCCAATTTCCCTAACGGCTCCTGATATACATGTTAAGTGTTCAGCGTTTTCCTCCCCAGCATCATTCTCTGTTTTTAGATACACGAAACCCAGGATTGTGTTCAAACCCCCAATATTTCCTTTGATCCACATGTGTTCCCTGCAGCCCTCTCGTTCGTTTTCCCATTCCTGACCCTTCACTAACACCCCTAATCCCCCTCCCTTGCGTTCCCCATTGGCCCGCTCACATCCCATCCAATAATATACCTGTATGTACGTGGGGCATTCATAAAGTTCGTATTATTGTCACGAAGGAATAGAGATTCAGCGATCAAACTCGAGTAGGAGTTGAGACTTTCTCTACATCTTCGCCACCAAAAGTTACTCACTTTTTCCAGCGATGCACCACATGCCGGAGGCCATTGTTATAGAACTCCTCGTTTTGAGTGTTCAGCAATCACTTGGTCGCCGTCTTTGAAATGCTTTCCTCTTATTTGCCCACACTGGGATCGTCTGCGCCATTTAACCGAGGGAAGGGGAGGGGGGGGGGGGGTTCTGCTTGTGCAAGCAGCGTCTATGGGCAATTCCGTAACTGAGCTAATCTAATAACGTTCGTACCAATTTGCGCGTCTCAAACTCGTACACCTGTAGAAGCGGGCCTCCTCGGGTGCGGCAGGCGATCATAACAAAAATACAAAAAATCGCAACAAAACTTAGAACGCCGTCGTAGCCCAGGTCAAAGCTAAGACCACGAAGACGTTAAAGGGTGGTTCACTCAGCCCCTTTTTCTTAAGTTATGGTACGTTACGTTACGAAAGCTTACGTACAAGTCAAGCGGGAAATCAGTACTTTCATAGCGTCCTCTATACTGAATAAGCCTGGCAGATTGCCACGAGAAGCGGCCGCCGAAATTAAAAAGGTAGAGCGGCAGACAATGGTTAAGAGAAGATGTCACGTGACGGGCGCCCCGCTGCGGCGAGACGCCGAAACACACTTCTCCCGAGCGATGGAATGTCCGCTCGTGCTCCTTGTGTTCCTCGCGCTACCGCTACTTTTCTCGTCGGGTTTGAAAACCATGTTTCGGGTCCTCGCCGCTGCAAAAGCTGTGCGCTGACGTCCAGGTTCCCCGAGAAACGCTCTGTGCTACTAGCATCCTCGCGCTCCGAATCTGCGACCGGGCACTCTATGGCTCCGTCGTCGAAGTGCCAGGCTTCGCGAGTATAGAGGAGGCTATGGTACTTTATTGGGCATGACATCGAACTATAGGGGGCGCTCTGACCCGTTTGCTGTCCCCACACCTCGGTGTTTAATCAACAGCACATGCTGCACATGCCCACAGGCCTTATGGGCATGTCCATGTCATCTTCTTCAATAGAGCGAGGGGCATAGTATGATGTAAAAATACTAACAATATACGAAGTGACGTTAAGTGCCGAATCTCTCCCGAAAGCAGTCGTCAGAGAATGCAAGCTTGACCCACTTCGGCTTTTGTGCCGAGCTGGGCAGCGTGCATGCTGCGTTGTTCATGCAGGCCGGAGTGGTAACAAAAGGGCCCTGCTGCGCTTTGAGCTGCTCTTTCGCTAGGTATTCGTTGATGACATTGAGGTCGAGAAGGAATCACAGCCCAACCGCCTTGTGTTAAACGGTTTATCCGACTGCACGTTCCCTCGCGCTAGCGATTCCCCGTCCACTTCGTTTTTTCTCACTCCAGACTAAATTTATCATGCCAGTGGTGTCCATTGTTAGTTTTCAACATCCTCCACCCGCTTACAAAGTGAGGAAATTGAGGATAAGATTTCGAAAGTTTCCAAAGGGTAGAGCAGCTGCACTAGCCGTCGAATTACACAACCGGATGGCAGCTTAACGGCACACGCCCTTACGTTTCCATCTCTTCCTGGAAACATCTCAACGACACGTACCAAGGTCCAAAGATTTCTTGGAGTGATACGGTCGTGCAACAGTACTAAATCACCGACATTCGGTGCACAGTTGCTGAGCGGTGGTGCAAGGTGCGCCGAACGAAGCTCATCTTTCTTCCAACGTACCCAGAAGTTGTTCATGAGCTTCTGCCTATATTTCCACCGACGTGTTAGTGGATCTTTCGATGATGCGTGGGTTATCTCCGCCTCTGGAAGAGATATCAATCGCCTTCCGATGAGAAGGTGAGCGGGAGTTAAGACCGCTGGTTCACTATTATAGGCATGAAGGTAGGTGAGTGGCCGAGAGTTGAGCGCTGCCTCGATGTCAGTTAGTACCGTCGTTAGTTCTTCAAAAGACAAGCTCTGCCGTCCAAAAATTATTCGGAGGCACGTTTTCACCGACCGCATCATTCTTTCCCACCAGCCTCCCCACCAGGCTGCCCGTTTTACGATGAACTTCCAGGTGATTCGGTGAACACTGCAGAAGTCTTGGAATTCCGCACTGCGAATAGCCTCCCACAAGGCCGTCAGGTCCTTCGCCGCTCTCTTGAATGTCAGCGCGTTGTCGCTATAAATGGTGCTTGGGAGACCTCTTCATGACACGAAACGTCGCAGGGCCAAGAGAAATGGCGCCATAGCCGCGGTGGATACCAGCTCAAAGCGTAGTGCCCGAGTGGTCGCGCAAGTGAATAAGGCAACGTAGGCCTTATTGCACTGTCCGGCTGAGTTGACCAACAGTGGCCCCGCGAAGTCGATTCCTACGACTTGAAAGGGTTGACTTTCTTCCACCCTGTCCCGTGGTAGCGGAGCTACAGGCGCCATGGCCAGTTTTGCCTGGAACCGCCGACAGATGTGACATTCCACGATGATTTGCTTCACGGCTCGTCGTGAACTTTAGAGCCAAACTCTTTCACGTATTTCTGTCAAAGTGGCCTTCAAGCCTCCATGTAATACTCTGAGGTGGGCATTCATGACAAGCAACTTGGTGAAAGGGTGATCTCCCAACAAAAGAGCAGGATGTCTCACCTCCTCCGAGGCTGTGGCTTGGTGAAGTCTGCCTCGAATACGCAAGGTTCCTGCGTCGTCAAGAAAGGGCTGCAAGTCCGTTATTCTCGATCCTTTTGAGATACTTCCGCTTTGAACCAGCTCCTGGAACTCTCTGCCGAAGCATTCTCGTTGAATATTCTTGATCCAGAAAGCTTCTGCATATGTAATATCGTCTGCCTTTAGGGGCAGTTCAGGTGACTTGTTCTGTCGACGACAACCTTGAACAAATCGTTTCATTCAAGCTGTGACACGCAGCATCTTGGTATAGCTGCTGAAATTTTCCAATGTAAAGAGTGCGGTTGGTGCTCTCACAATAGTCAGCAGTATTTCGACCTGCTGTCGTCTTTCCCCGTCGATTTCGTTAAGGTTCTCATATTCTGAGGTACTGCCAATTGGCCATGCTCGTTCTTCTTGGGAAAGCCATTCGGGCCCAGAACACCATAACTGATACGCACTTAGCTGCATTACCGTCTTTCCTCTAGTAAGGGCGTCAGCTGGGTTCGCGCCGCCCAGGCAGTGATGCCAATTAGAGGGATCGCTTAGTGATTGTATTTCTGTCACTCAGTTGCCGACGAAAGGTTTCCAGTTGCTGATCCTTTAATCCAACCGAGGGTTGTCATAGAATTTGTCCAGTACCATAGTGTAACTGCGACACCAAACAAAGCGGTACACAGATATTTAGCCATACGTGCTCCCAAGATGGCTCCCATCAGTTGTAGTCGTGTGAGGCTCAGCGTCTTAAGTGGGGCAACTTTGGACTTGGCAAACACCAAAGTGAAGCTGTCATTTTCTTTTCTATCCACGGCGCCAAGATAGGCACAGGCACCATAAGCCTGAGGGCTGGCTTCTATGAAGTCGTGAAGCTCCAGCTTGGCGCCATGGATAGAAAAGAAAATGTCAGCTTCATTTTCTTTTCTATCCACGGCGCCAAGATAGGCACAGGCACCATAAGACTGAGGGCTGGCTTCTATGAAGACGTGAAGCTCCAGCTTGCTCTCACCATCCACATTCTATAAGTGTCTCGGAGCCATGATGCGAGGCAAGTCCTTTAACTCGTAGCGCTTCTGGTAGTACTTCATCCCAGACCATGTTGCCATATACGATGAAACAAAATCTTTACTCATCTCAGCTCATCAACTCATCAGCTCGTCTGGTCTGGGTGTCTTCTCAAACCAAAAAGAAGAAACACCATCTTCCCGAGGGGAACCATGGGGTGATGCGGAGCATCGTGTTGGTTCCCAGGAAAGAGTCAGTTGCGTGCTGACGTCGAGAGATGGCGCCACCGACTGCCCTAGCGTTACCCCCTACGCGAGCCTTCGTCGCGGCTCGCGGCAGAGAAACTTGGAACGCTCGCCGCTCGCCGTTTATTTTTTTTCACACTTGAAGGAGAGGAGACTAGAGGAGGAGAGTTGCGCGTGCGCGCGCGGTGTGAGGAGAAGCGAACGCACGCGCAGTGCACGCAGCTGGTAGAGAGAGAGAGCGGAGAGAGTAACGCGCAGCTGTTGGAGAGAGGGAAGGAGGAGAGTTGCGCGTGCGTAGTTCGAGTGCCGACTACAACGCCGACGCCGCGGGACATAGACCCGAGCAAGAGATGCTCCGCATCTAAAAAACCGGAGAGCGTCTCTGTCACGCTCTGCGATTTCGATCTGTAAGAAGGCCTTTTGGATGTCAGCTGTGAGTGCCACCTTTTGCATACGGAATCGGAGCAGCACCGGCAAGAGTTCTGTGTTGATGGTAGGCCCCTCCTCATGATGGTTGTTGACGGATCCGGTGTTCGGCGCGTGTGATGAAGCGTCGAACACCACTCGAATTCTTGTCAATTCCAAGTTGGCCCGAATCACCGCTCGATGAGGCATATAATAAACGCGCCCGTCGCATGGGGACTTTTTGTTCACCTCTTGCGCGTGTCCGTCCTCAAAGTAATTACCTATCGCTTTGTCATACAGTGCGATGGAGCCATCGTGCCTGAGACGTCGGATCAGTCTGCGGAGTCTAGACCTGGCAGTGATGTAATTATTTCCAAGTGTTGTTGCTGCCTCTTTCCATGATACAGCAACTTCGTAACGGCCATTCTTCCAACTTATTTTCCCTGTGAATTCTTCGAGTACCGTACTATCTTGCTGTTTCGTACTGGTCGGCTCATCCATGATTTCAATTGCCTCCAGATCCCAGAAGTGTTGCCACTGCGTGAGCTCCCCTTGATAGTGTAGAAGATGCAGTTTGGGGAGCTTCACTCCCGTAGCCTGGGATGGGTGGACCCTGTCGCCGTTGGCTCCCATAGCGGGTGTGGTTGGCGTTGCCTGCAACCGCGCGACCTTGTTGCGCAGTTCGCTGAGGATCCTAGCCACTTCGTCTTCAAATTCTGTGACAGTGATGTAATCTGTCTCCAGGTCAATATCGCTCATGTGTGGTTCGATCTCCTCGTTGACTTTACGAAGTACCTCGTTGCTCGTTACCAGTCTGTCTTTCAGGTTCTCGAGAGAAGAGGCATCGACGGTGATGGAGCATGGTCGTTATCTCGTTGATTATCTTTGTATTCCGACTGCGTCGGAATTTACGCTTGGTCTTGAGCCGATCCATATTCAGGTTGATTCCTCAAGTCAAAGTCCCGGGTTTGGGCACCAAGTAATTGTTGCGCGTTGAGGCGCTCTTTCGCTAGGTATTTGTTGATGACATTGAGGTCGAGAAAGAATCACAGCACAACTGGCTTGTGTTAAACGGTTTATCCGACTGCACGTTCCCTCGCGCTAGCGATTCCCCGTCCCCCTCGTCTTCTCACACCAGACTAAATGTCTCATGCCAGTGGTGTCCATTGTTAATTTTCAACAGGCCCCTCCTCCCCCTGACCGGAAAACACGAACTCCAGCCGAACGCTGACGCCGCGTTCGGTTATGTCAGCTGAGCGCCGAGTCATTGTATTTGTTGTCCCCATCCATGTAGTTCCAAAGTTAGCCGCTTGGGGCGCCATGGTCTGGTCTCCTCCCCAATATGAAGCGTGGCTAGCAGTTCAAGGATATAACCTTCCAAGTAAGATCGATGTGTGGTAGATGTGCAGTCAGAATGTTCCCAATGAAGTATTTAATTTGTAAAATTTTACAAAACTGTTGCCGGCTTGCTTTTGACACAACAGTTACTGATCCTAGAAAGTCCCAGCGTCATGCTACTTTTTTGAACTCCACGTTTTTATGTAGAATATTTGCCAACTACCGAAATAAGTTTGACTCTACAACTTTTTCTGTAGAGTCACTGTATTCAGTATTATGTAGAGTCACTGTGTTCATTATTCAGTATTCAATGACACTAGTTTTCTAGATAGCGTCCTTTAAGTGCTATGTAACTGTACACCACGCGATGTTTTCTGTAAATACTATATCACTTTTGTACAAAGTCAACAAGCCCAATGTTTTACAGCCCACTGTTACTTCTTTCCAGTGTGATTGCAGCCATCTGAGTGTTCGATGGATACGAGATATTGAAACTACGCCTAACACGAAATTGGCTAGACGACATTGCCTCACTTTAAAGCGACCGTTTAAAAAGTGACGTTGTTTGACCTCTTATCATCTCACTGTGGTGCGAATGCGTTAAAGGCAACGTTGGAGTGGCAACATTGTGTGACTGCCACAATGCTTTCTTCAAAATGCTGCCTATCCGAAATCATCTTAAAGAACTCCAGCATCCCGCGGCTGCTTTGAACTCCGCTCCGTCTAAGTCACTGCTTGGTATCTACAGGGAAGTCTTCGGACCTACAACGTTTGCCAGGTAACGTGACTAAAACATTGTGTTACTCTGGTGCCCGCGTTGCTGTTTTTTTGGCATAATGGCTTATTATTTACAGATATAACAAGCACGACACTGTGCAGCCCACGATCAGTTCATTGCTGTGAGACTGTAGCCAGCTTAAAAAGACACCGACTCCCCCGCTTCCACACACACACATAAGACATTTTCCCAGGCGATTTATTATGGTGTCAGAAGACTACCCAATCAATAATTTGCTGCAGAGTCACGTATATTTTTAATAAAGCAAAAAGTCGCATTTTTTCGCGCACAACGTGCGAAGAAACGAAAGCTATATCTAAAGCACCGTGGCGCAATGCGTGTGGAATGATGCCGCACGTACTTGAGGACGGAGGTGCGACCTGGTTAATTCTCATAGCCGTCGTGATTGGCGTCGTAGATGCCACTGGCGACCGCCACCAGTGCTCAGTGTTCCGTGAAGTGAGTGGGTAAGCGCGGTGGAAATTTCTAAAACCATTTAACATTACGCGTAGCAACTGGAAACTGTCAAAATGGGATTTTTCAGAGAGCAAAGAATGTTTGGAAAAAGCTGTTTGAGCAGTAGGCGACACGAAGATTCTTCTTTCGTTGCGCCATTCTTGGCGGCACGCCCAAACCTGCCCTCTTCGCTCTCTTCGGTCGGCGCGGCCGACGGGAAACCCGACTTCCCTCTCCTCACACAAGCAGGGGAGAGAGAGAGAGAAATAACTTCATTGGAGAAGCTGGTGATCCTAGGCGTCGGCCAAGAGCCCTTGGGCTCTAGCAGCGTCTTCGGCCAGCCGGATGGCCCAGTTTTGATCAGCTGGGTCGGAGCTGAGCAACACGGTCTCCCATTGCTCTACCTGAGTGATTCTGCGACCTGGTGCCGCCGCCTGTGGACAAGCCCATAGCATATGTCTAGGTCTGCTCTGTCTTTACATTTGTGGCATTTGTCAGAATATTGCCCTGGGTAGCAGTAGCTATACGTAATCGGGTTTGGGTACGAATTCGTTTGGAGAAGTCGCCATACTACGGATTGCCTCTTATTGAGTGATGGGTGAGCGGGGGGAAAGCGGGCCCGCCCCATTCGGTAATGATTTGTAATGTCCCTGTAGGACACGAGCCGATCCCTGCCCGACCATCGGAGCGAATGCGCAAATGGGGTGTTACGGTCGATGTCTGCTCGGTCGGTGAAGCCTCGAGCGGCATCGTGCGCGCATTCGTTCCCGGCCAGGCCGGAGTGGGCAGGTGCCCATATCAGGTAGGTCTTGCCGGTCCGCGCGTCGTTGCGGAAGCCAGATTTAAGGATTGCAGACGCCTCTGGTAAAATTCGTCCTCTCGCGTAATATAGAATGGCCGACTTGGAGTCGCTCACTACGTATTTGATTTTCGTGGAGGCCGTCATTGCCAGGGCAATGGCCGCCTCTTCGCCCACCTCCGCTTCGCTCGTGCGAAGCGAGCCGGAAGCGATCGAATTTCCCTGTCGATTGACTACCACGAAGGCCATGGCGTCGCGACTCGCGTAATCGGCCGCGTCCACGTATAAAACGTCCTCGGACTTTTCGTATTGTTTGTGCAGGGCTTTCGCCCTGGCCTGTCTTCGCTCTAGGTTGTGTACGGGGTGCATGTTTTTCGGGATAGGTGGAATGTGTATACTCTCCCTTATTGCTGGAGGTAATGCGACTTTGGCTGGGGCAGTCCTTGCATGGGCGATGCCGAGAGAGTCGAGGATGTACCTGCCAGTCGGGCTGTAGGTTAGTCGTTCAAGTTGTGCTAAGCGTTGGGCTTCGATGAGTTCGCTGAGGGTGTTGTGGAGCCCGAGTGCCTCGAAGCGTTCGGTCGAGGCGGTGAGCGGGATCCCGAGGGCTTGTTTGTAAGCTCGCCTAATGAGGGCGTCGATTTTTTGTTCTTCGTCTTTTTTAAGGCGTAAGAACGGAGTGACGTATGTTACCCTGCTTAGGACGAAAGCTTGGACTAATCTCACGAGATTGTGTCCCTTCATGCCGTGATGGCGGTTTGCAATGCGCGAGATTAGTCGGGTGGTTTGATGTACGCTCTTTTCGAGAGCGAGGACGGTTTCGGTGTTGTGTCCGTTTGCCTGTATGCGGAGGCCAAGAACACGGATGCTTCTTACTATGGGGGTGCGTTGTGTTTCACCCGCGAAGAGTGTGGCGTTCGGAGGGGTCGGATCTGTGCGCCGCCCCCGACTGGTCGGCCGGTAGAGCAGAAGCTCCGATTTTTGCGGAGTGCAGCTGAGACCGCGAGGGCCTACGTACTGTTCGACTACTTCGATGGCCTGTTGTAGTGTGTCCTGAATATGACCGTCACTGCCTCCGGAGACCCAGAGCGTGACGTCGTCTGCGTAAAGGGTATGCTGAAGGCCTTCAATTTGGTTTAAAATCTTGGGGAGACCAATCATGGCCACGTTGAAGAGAAAAGGGGAGAGGACCGAGCCTTGCGGCGTCCCCCTGCTCCCCAGCTTCCATCGCGTCCGTCTGGAGTCCCCCTATGGCGAGGATAGCTGTGCGGTCTGAGAGAAAATTGCTGATGTAGTCGTACACCCGTCTTCCGAGACCAAGTTTGCCCAGGTTCGCGAGGATAGCCGAGTGTTTGACATTGTCAAAGGCCTTCGTGAGGTCGAGCCCCAAGGATGGCTCTAGTATCCAGTGGGGAGCAGTGTGCCCCGTCTATGACGTCGTATCTGAGCCGAAGCATAACGTCTTGCGTAGAAGGTTTTGGTCGAAAGCCGATCATGGTGTGCGGAAAGAGACCGTTGTCTTCCATGTAGCTGTTGATCCTGTTGAGTATGACGCGTTCCATTAGCTTGCCCACACAAGACGTGAGGGAAATGGGTCTAAGATTTTCGAGCTGGAGTTTCCTGCCTGGTTTGGGTATCATAACTACCTTTGCCGTTTTCCACTGGCCGGGTATTTGTCCCCGTTCCCAGCAGACGTTCATGTACCGTGTGAGGGCTTCAACTGAGTCGTTGTCCAGATTTCTGAGCATTTTGTTAGTGATGCCGTCTGGGCCTGGGGCGGAGCGAGTTCGTAGGGCCAAGATGGCCCCTCGAACTTCGCTTACCGTGATGGGTCGGTCAAGGAGGTCGTTGTCCTGTCCCGTGTAGGGAGGGAGGACCTCACGCGGGGAGTCCCCGATGTATCTATCTTTAATGGACTTGATTAGCTCTGTGTCGGAGCCCTTAAATTTGTGTAAAAGTATATTGAGGTTGTGTCTTTGTGTGGTTTTGCTGTTGTCGGGGTCGATGAGACAGCGGAGAATATTCCAGGTTTTTGCGAGCCCGATTTCGTGTTCCATGCGATCGCACGTGCTGTGCCAATTTTGACGCGATAGTTGATCTGCGTAATCTTCGATGTCACGATCAAGGATAGCGAGACGCCGCCTGAGGGTGCGATTTAGCTTTTGTGTCTGAAGTCTCTGATGCAGACTGTGCTTGGCTTCCCACATGTGGAGGAGCTTTGCATCGGCCTGATAGAGCTCTGCGTCTTCTGGGATTTCTTTAGTAGCCTGCTTGGCATCCCTGCGGAGTTGTTCCGCCCATTCCTGAATGTCAGCTATCTCCTCGATTGAGGGATTGCTCTCTATGTCAGAGGAAGCACGTTCAGCGGCCCGGATTTCACGGAAGGTGTCCCAATCGATAAGCTGGAGTCGTTTACCGGATGTGCGTTTAGCGGTTCCGGATTCGACCCCGATAGCGACGAGATAATGGTCGCTGCCTAGGTTTTCTTGAGTGTTGAGCCAACTGGCTTCTTTGCGCGTGTTTTTCGTGAAGGTGAGGTCGGGAGTGGTGTCGCCGCTAACGCTGTTTCCAATGCGGGTGGGGTGTGTTGGGTCAGTGATCAAAGTGAGGCCCTCCCTCTGCGCATCGAGCCAGAGGTTGCGCCCCTTGATCGTGTCCCGTTTATAGCCCCATTCGGGGTGATGCGCATTAAAGTCTCCGACGATGACTAAGGCTTTTCCCCGAGCTAGTTCAAGGGTTTTACGTAAAAGTTTGCCGAATTTGTGGGTGTTTCGGGGAGAGCTTACGTTTAGAATGAATGTGCTGTGCGTCCTGTGTTTCCGGTCCGGAATTAATTCAACGAGGACGTGAGCCGCGTACGGCGCGCTTACCCCGGTATCGCGACGAATGGCCGGGAGGTTGCGTCTGACGAGGGTGGCTACCGTGGGTTTTTGCTTGGAGTTTACACCAGAGGCGTCTTCTAAGTCTGAGAAAGACTTGTAATTGGAGAGTTTTGCAAAGGCGCCGGTTTCTTGGAGACAAACGACGTCAGGCACCTCGTCCGAATTCTTGGTTTTAATAAATTGTTCGAGATGAGCGCGTTTCC
The DNA here is from genome assembly GCA_013358835.2 of Ixodes persulcatus. Taxonomy (NCBI): domain Eukaryota; kingdom Metazoa; phylum Arthropoda; class Arachnida; order Ixodida; family Ixodidae; genus Ixodes; species Ixodes persulcatus. Next base: position 23,211 of record JABSTQ010005207.1, read on the forward strand.
TTTGAAATCCTCGACAGTTCCATTGCCAGACGACGAGCGTGCTGAACTTTCGGGTTCTATTGTGTTGGGAATTAGACATGGTCGTGAGGATTTTGGGGGATTTCCGCCGCGGGTGGGCGGAAGTAGGGCTTAGTTGATTTTATAGGGCCTGCTCCCCCATCCCTGCCCACCCGTGGGGTGGCGTTTTCAGAGGCTGTAACCCTAGCGTTGAGGCTGGCGATTTGTGTGCCCATACTTTCAGCGAATTGGGCCAGCATGGCTTCGAATTTGGCGCTGAGCGTCTCGTTTAAGGTCTTACTAAGGTTTTCTCCAAATTCACGGAGCATGTCTTCATCGACGTTTTTTTTTGGAGCCCGAGGGTGCGGGCTGGCTAGAAGTACTGGGGGTTAATTCTTTGGCCCTGCGTTTCGACGGTGGAGAGTCAAGTGGTGAGTCATCCATCGCGTCGGCAGAGCCGTTTTCGGATGGAATTTCAGGCGACTGCTTAGGTGGCGTGGCTACCTTGTTAGGTTGGCCTGATTTCTGAGCGGCCTGGCCTAGGTTGCGGGGGGAAGGGGATGGCGTTGAGCCGGCACTGGTTCCCTTCAGTTGTGCTAGTTCGGCTTTAAGTTTTTTATTCTCCGAGATGACGAGCTCTAGCATCTGCCTAATTTTGGTAATCTCGGACTGTTGATCTGATTGTTCTGAGCTAGGCCCGCCCTTCGGAGGGGCACTGCGCTTATGGGAGGTTTTGCCGTGGGAGACCGTGTTTGCCCAGCTCACCTTGTTTGTTTGATTGCCTCCGGTTAGCTGTCTTCCGTTTCGAGACGGGGATCTCGACTTGTGTCTCTGGTTCTGGCGGCCTTGGATGCTGGGGCTCCGGCGCCGCGACGACGAGCGCAAGCGATGTTGACTGCTGGCGGAGTTGTCCCTGGTTCCTGGTCCGCTACTCACGTCCCGTCTGCTCTGTCGCCCATGCTGCGGGAGGCGTGGGAAGGAGCCCGATCTACCTCGCTGGCCGGGCGTGTCTCCACTGGGTTCGCCTTTCTTGAGCATGGACGACGTCGAGGCTGGGTTGCTTGAGCCGTTTTGTGGTCGTCGACGGTTGTTCTGGCTCTGTTGCTTTTCCCACTTCCGCTTCTTGAGGAGGTAGGGAGTCTGGAAACGGAGTCGGCACTTTTTGTCGCCGGTCGGATGATCCCGGGCACAAAGTGCGCACTTGGGTTCACATTGATGGTTTTCGGGCGGGGCTTCAGTGCCGCAGATTTTGCAGATCTTTTTGTCGGGTGCTGGGCAGACGTCCGTGCGATGGCCGAGCCTGCCGCACCCGTCGCACACTTCGTGCCGCTTCTTGTGTATGAAGCAGCGGTATTCGGCGCCGCGGTAGTAAACATAGTACGGTACCTTGGTGCCTTCGAAGACGATGATTGCCGAATTCGTCCGGCCCATTCTTCGTGCTTGCAGAATCGTGGTATTCTTCTTATAGATAAGGCTTCTTGTGATATCCTCAGCACTGTCGTATTCGGGGATGTTGTGTATAATCCCCTTGACGGTGTCCTCGGGAGGCGCCGCATAAGCGGTGACGTTGTAGGATTTTTCCCCGAAGCGGAGCTCCTTGACGGCGGTGTATTTGCTCGCATGCTCCATGCTGGGGGTGCTGGCCACGATGATGTTTTTTGCGGGGTTGATTCTAAGGAGATCTTCCGCCGCTTCGTCGTAGCCGAGACCGGTCGCACGGAGCACTCCATCGCGCAACTCGGCGTGGCTGATCTTTGTGATGTCGAGCCCCTCTCGCGGGCGCAGCACGATCTTTATGTCTTCCTTGGGCAAGGGCGGCTGACGCGGCAGGCGCGGTTGCCGACTTGTTTGCTTCTCGGCACGTGACTGCCGGTTGGTAGGCCGGGAGCCAGCGCCTTCCTGACCATGGGAGTGTCCCGGGGTTAGACCTAGCTGTGCGAGGGCTCGGGCGCCGCGTCGACGATGGCTTGTTAGCCACCCGGCCTCCTCGGTAATATCTTCAGGCGACATGGACGCACCGTCTACTTCGATGCTCACCATTGCGTTGCTCCGGGTCTCGGGGATGGAGGTGCCGGATGGCGAGAGGGATGCCGAGCGGGGGAGAAGGCGGCTGGGCCCACCGCCGCCGCCCCGCCGCGGTGCACCGAAGTTCTGGTTTGGGTTAGCGGGCGGCCCCGCCCCGGATGGAGTAACCGGCTGGTAGAAGCCAGGCGGTGATCCAATCTTCCAAAAAACGATGTCCGTCGGCAGCGAAGACCTTTAGACAGCCGGTGTGATGGTTGTTTCCAGGATAATTGTGAAATTTGCGCCACAGAACGTGGGAAAAGACGGCCCATACAGAGCGCATCCGTTCAGCGAACGCGACAGTGGCGCCTCTCCAAGCAGGGGAGAGAAAAAAGGTTTTTTTTCCTTCTTCGCGCGCGCGGCGACGACAGCCCACGAGGTCGAAATCCTTTTGTTATCCGGGAAGTGTAGAGAGAGGACAACGCAGGCCCAAATGAATACGTCCCGATCGTCGTGCAGCGTGCAGCTGTGCAGACCTCCGCTGCTACGAAAGGCGAGATTGTAACGCTCAAACGTCGCCGCGTGGCGGCGCTCATAATCACTCCAGCTTTTGGCTATGCTGAGGAGCCTGACGTCACGATTGCAACAGATATCCCATGACGCATCGCATGCCTCGCTGGCCTATTTCGAAGCGCTCGCTGGAATCGGACGCTTGACACGAAAAATATAGCCATCCGCTCGAAATACGTGCGTGCAATTGTCATTTACGTTTATCATAGGCCAGATTTTACCAATTTCGGAATGGTTTTCGTATGTTTTGGTTTGCATTTCTGTAACCTTTAAGCGTATGAACGCTTGTGCTCCTTCCAAAAGCTCCACACAATAGACCGATTTCACGAAGAGTTTGGCGCATGCGTTACGCCGCCAAAACTTTAGTTCACAGGAGGCAGATGGCAGTGCACGAGGGGGCTCGTGACGTATCGTGCTCTACACGCGCTAAGCTCCAGCGAGGTTGCCGCACGTGCTGAAAGACCAAAGTTCCCTCGATGCATTGCGGCAACGGAGGCGTTGGAGGTATGAACTGTATCGTTTTGTTATATGTTGTTCCTCCCTGCCACGGCCCACGGGCCAGCAAGATGTGTAAAGAAAAGAAAAAAAAAAGAAATAGTCTTGTGCACATTACTCGGAAAATGTCATCGATTACAATTATACTTACTCTCGCTTAAAAAGTATTCACTAAGATTCCTCGATTAGTTAAAAAGAAAAGTAATTAGCCGTTACTTGAGACAGCAACCATTACTTCACCAGTTGCTTGAGATTTTCAAATCGAGAGAGTTTCTGCCGGTTTGAAAGCAGGGGATTTCGTATTGTCCATTGTTCGATTACAATAACCGTACTACGAACTACTTATATTCTTAATCCACCAATTTTGCTAAATCATCCCACTGTTGGAGATTCGGTTGAAGTATGCCTTTGTAGGATATTGTAGGAACAGTGGGCACCATTAGAAACGCCATGGAAAAAAGTAATGGTTACAAGTAGTTTCGGTACTTGCAAAGTAATCAGATTACTTGTTAGCTTTCTTTCTAATGAACGTAATCAAGTGATCACTAAATTACTTCCCATTGTAACCGATTCAGAGTAATTTCATGGCTCGTAATGAGATCCGTGCAAGTGCGTTGACATCCCTCTCGTTCTTTGCGGGCCTCAGGATGTTTTTACAATATCGGCACGTCGTTGGTGGAATGCGTATTTTCACGCGGAACCTTTTGCGTTGTTTTTGTAGTCGTCTTAATACAACTAATAAGAAAAAACTCTAGATGGCGTTAGAATTTGTTGTGGCTTTTAGTAAAATGTAAGATTGTAGATTCCCGACTTCACTGTCGTTTGCTGTCGCTGTGGAGGGACGGTGCCTTGGCGTCCCCTGACATCAAGCTGAAGAACACAGAGCTGTGGTACGGCTGATCCGCGCTACATGCGTTTTGGACGTCATCAAGAAACGGTAGGCACCGCACATGTGTGTCTACCTTTCATCATTTTAATTGACATTCTATTTTTGTTTTCTGAGTGATGTTTTTGCTGACTGCATGTCCAAAAAGCCTCCGACCTCTTATTCACCAACCTCTCAATCCAAGCACGACCTGTGTTCAGAGCTAATGAAGATCACTATGAAAACATAATCTAAATGTAAATTGTTTTGTGTAATTACTAATTACCTTGTCTCGCTATATTGCTCTACCCCCGTTGTGGAATATTTTTTGGATAAAATATGTTTAGATTTACATTCATTGATCTTATTCCAGGTTTTATTACTGGTATGACAACTTTTACAGCTTGGCGATACTAACATCGTCAAACTCCGGCTGTAAGAACGCAGCATTGCGATTTACCAAGGGTAGAGAAATGTATCATCATTCGCAAGAAGCACGCAATGCAGCTCGTTAGGCATTCGTGAATGCCTCAATTGAAAGGGTGTTCAGCGCGGCGGAAGTCATTCTCAATTAGAAACGAGGCAAGATGTCCGACGAAACTTTCGAGTCATCCGTTGGTCAATGTCACAAAAATGTGAATGGTGGCAACAAGAAACGCTTTCATAACACCCTCGGGATTGGAGAGTAAGGTTAAAGTAACGTCGCGAAAGTAACGAATTAATTTGTAATGCAACGGTCATATCAATGGAAGACTAATTCTAACTTTAAGTAGTAACAAATTAGTGAGCAGAATGTAAGGGCGCAAGTGAGCTGGTGTATATTAAACATTTTAGTGAAAAACCCGAGACTGAGGTAATGACAGACGACGACAAGAAAGAGAAGGAGAGCGTCACAAACACAGCTAAACCTTTACTGAGGTAAGAACCCTTTATATAGGATTGAAAAAAGAAGGATGGAAAGGGAACCCTTCTTCACATCACCTCTTTCCACAAAAGACACGACACCGGACCTCTAACAATGGGGTCAAACCAACAAAAGAACTGACAGCACCAAAGATGACACATCATTAAAAAAAACGCTCGGAAAACTACAGATTGCACTGGACCTTTCACTGAGAAAGTCAGCTATAAGACTATACACAAACACAAAAGAAAATAATCTTAAAAATACAATTAGAGATTTAGAAATCGCTTCCATTCCGCATCTAAAGACGAATAATGCTTAAAAAAAATAGTCAGAGTGCAGGCGAGGTAGAAAACAGAAGGTAGAAAAAGAGGAGGCAACGTCTCAATTGAGACGTTGCCTCCCCTTTCTCTACCTTCTGTTGTGTTCTCTTTTCTGCCCCAGTCTCATGTTTACTATCATGGTCATATAAAGAATGCTTGTTCACTGCATTCCCATGCTTCGTTTTTGCGATTGAATCTTTCAGCATGCGCTTGTGGTCGTTTTTTTCTGTTACAATTGTGGTTGTCGAGTTCCATAAAGGCACGCAATTCCTACACTTCTGTATATGCTTGGATACCTCGGATAATGGATCCTTGTTTTTGACACATCGTTTATGTTCGCCTAGTCTATCATTAAGACAACGCTTCGTTTGACCTATATAGCACAAAACACAATCAAAAGGGATCTTGTGGACTATACCTGAAAGGACGAGAGGAATGTCAACACACTTGCACGGATCTCATTACGAGCAATCAAATTACTTGTAATCGATTACAATGGGAAGTAATTTAGTGATCACTTGATTACGTTCATTAGAAAGACTTTTCCCTGTGTTTTCTTAAACAACCTTTCTGGGCGGAAGCGAACGGAGTTAACCGTTTCAAACTATCTGTGCTGAACGCCATGCGTAATCCAGACGTGTCACCGACTGATTTTAAATTGTGTGAAATCTTATGGAAAAACGGTACGACTACAAACTTTTTGTGCTCGGTCATTTTCCTAATTTGTTTGTCTTTTGCAACAATGTACGAAAGCTTCTTGGAAATAAATTCTTGAGGATACTTTGCAACATTTAGCCGGGAAAACACTACTTGAATCGACGTCATAATGGAGTGCCAACATAACTTTTGAACCGCGTTGTTAATCATGTTTCGAACCAATCCTGCCTTGACATCCTTTGAATGGCAACTATCAAAGGGAATTACTTGTTCAGCCTTTTCTTCGCCATACGACCAACATAAACCGGGAACCAATCTGAGCTGGAGGTCTAAATACTGAAGTACGTCCTTGGTTGCCTTTTCTATAGAAAACTGCAACTCCGGTGCCTTTCTGTACACTGTATTCTCGATGGAACCAGCAAGGGCTGAGTCACGGACACATACCAATATGTCATCCACGTATCTTCTAATAAGTACTGAGCTCGGGTGATAATGCTTGATCATCTCATGCAATTTTAGGTCTAAGCTCCGGAGGTATATTTCTGAAAGGGCCGGGGCGACAGCCGGACGAATATACATACGCCTTGACATTGAATGTGTTTCCGCTCATTATAGTTTACCACTTTCGACTTTAGATACAGTTCAAGTATCTTTAGAAAATAATTGATCTCTATACCAAACAAAAACAAATTAGCCTCGGGTAATTGTAGATGGAACTCCTTACTTTGTTTGTGACGTGCACATATCTGGTCGCGCATGTATACCGTCTACCGCTCGTCTGCGTTGCCCCCCTCACCTGCTACAGGCGGTTCTCCACATGCCCCTAATTCCTTTAGAGCCGCGGGTGGTGCTGTTGGATTTTTGCAAAAGGCGTATTTCCCTTCTAGAGCTGGGATACGGGTTCCCACCTTTCACGGCACACAAACTTTCTGCTCACTAATCTTCATCGCTGCGTGATCAAGAAAGCACCGCCTTAAGATTTGTGTTTTCCTGATGCAGTTTAGTGAAGGACAACATCAAAAAGCGTGGAAGTTTTAATTCGTGCCACGAAAAAACATTACACGTCTGGTACATTTTCCCCTATAGGGGAAAATGTACCAGACGTGTAATGTCGTGTACCAGTGTAATGTCGGCGCTTGTTTGATGCAGGAGAACGTCTTTACAGGTGCCTGGTGTGCCAGCGGGCGTACAGCCAACTGGCCGGCCTCCGCGCCCACCAGCGCAGCGCTCGGCACAGGCCCCACGGCCCACGGGACCTCGAAGGAGCGTCGAGCAGTCAGCGTCCCTCACCCTCCGGGTGCAGAGCTCAGCAGCCGCTTCCTCTGAGCCTGCAGCACACGCCAGGGACGGTCTTGTCCAAGCGATAACAGCGTCCCTGGCGGGTGCTGCAGGCTAAGAGGAAGCGGCTGCTGAGCTCTGCACCCGGAGGGTGAGGGACGCTGACTGCTCGACGCTCCTTCGAGGTCCCGTGGGCCGTGGTGCCTGTGCCGAGCGCTGCGCTGGTAGGCGCGGAGGCCGGCCAGTTGGCTGTACGCCCGCTGGTACACCAGATACTTGTAAGGACGTTCTCCTGCATCAAACAAGCGCCGCCTTGTGAAAGGAAGCGTGGGCTAAGAAGCCAGACCACAGATCCATCCCACAAAAGACAGTCTGCAGACACTGTCCGAGGCTTGTTTCTTGTACCTTGGTTATACAAAACTCTCTTTAGACAAGCATGTATTAAGCAAACATACTTGGATCACGCCTGAAATGAGATACTTTTGTCTTAATGTCTGCAACGAACGGCGTGTCCTTTGCATGATGTATGATGAGTGCGGCTTGAAATGACAAGGCCGTAATGCTGGAGTCGGAGGCCAAGGCGGGTGGGAAACGAGTACTGCGTTCAAATGAGACTCCCGATTCATGAGCGAGGACACTAATCCCAACCGAACGCCTGTGTCTCAGCTGTGCCCCAGTTCACACTCATGTGGGTGATTTAAAACATCCAGCACTATGGCCATGGGTCACAAAGGTGCACCGATTAAACGTTGTTCCTGCGCTCTACACATGGGTTACTTTGAAGACGCTGTGTCGTGTCACCTACCCTAACCTGATAAATTCACTGGAAAACACTTTTATAGACGTTGTGATAAAGCGCAAGGCTAAGGAAACAAAAAGAAAAGACACATAGGATGGAAATCTTTACTTTGGAGCTGGCTTACTCGAAGTGATGTCAATCGGCCTTAGCTCACAGTGTCTCCATAAAACCTTTCGCCTAGGCTAGGCTGGGGCTCTATACTTTGTCTCATCCCACAATGGACTAACGGCCAAAGCCACGGGCCGCCAGGTCGAATTACGTTCCAAACATGACATGCTTTACATTGATTAGCCGGATGGACGAATAATGCTCCAAATCCAAAAGCGCTGCATCATTTCTATAGTTTCTATACTGCAAAGAGCTTGATTTCGTGGCTTTCTTTGCAATGCAAAATTGTTGAGTCCCTCAGTGCTATTCGATTCGAACCGCTGTTCACCCATCCCCATCAGTGATCCGAAACGCGGGCTCCGATACGTGCATCGAAGCGAAATACCCCAGAATTTCTAAGTGGCTCGTGATTGGATATTGCGGTCTGTAGTTTTTTTTTCCATTGGTCCATCGTAGGCCCTAGAACTTGGGTAGTGGGCTCACCGCCCTATCTCCCCCGTGTATTGCGCTGAAGCGGCCGATGTCAAAAACGCCGGAGGTGTAGCAGTAGATTCCTCCTAAAACTTCTCACGCCCGCTGCCTGAGATTGGTAAGAGCCGCCTAACCGACCTGGTCTGGCCTATGCGCGCTGGAAAGTTTCAAGGATGGATGGATGGATGAATACGGCTGAGCCCTTTGGATCGGGCGGTAGCTTACGCCACCTAGCCATTTTGTGGGACCGCCGCCTTAAAGTATTAGCAACTCACCCAGTTCAACACTCATCTTGATTCGCTTGATCGTATCGTAACGCTGTCTGCGGTAGGACCTCATATGAAATGGAGAGCCTTACAAAAATCTCGACTGACTTACTCGAAGTGAAATCAGTCGATCTTGCCTAAGAAAGTCCCAGGAAAAGCAATATGGAAGATAATACGAGCTATACTTCGTCTCACTACAGTGGCCTAGAGGAAACGCATACAGCGCCACCGCCGCGTCCACATCAAACGCGTCAGGCCGAGCCGTCCCGTGAACCCACTACAACTCTCTAGGCCACTGTAGTGAGACGAAGTATAGCTCGTATTATCTTCCATATTGCTTTTCCTGGGACTTTCTTAGGCAAGATCGACTGATTTCACTTCGAGTAAGTCAGTCGAGATTTTTGTAAGGCTCTCCATTTCATATGAGGTCCTACCGCAGACAGCGTTACGATACGATCAAGCGAATCAAGATGAGTGTTGAACTGGGTGAGTTCCTAATACTTTAAGGCGGCGGTCCCACGGCCCCAACTATAATACCGGTGGCAGCTCTGCTAACGCTCCTGTTTGCTGTTCAAATGTCGCGTCTGTGCGCGTGTTACGTATTTCGTTCTTTTTGCAAATAAATTCCCAATTCATCATCACTCTTTTAGTGCAAAATATGATACGCATTTTTCAAAACTTAACGCACAATAAGAAAACAAAAAGTGCAAGTTTTGATATTTTCGAAAACATACCTCTATGCATTCCAAGTTTCTAGACTTGTAATGCATCCGAAGACGCGTTCTTAGTTTTTTATTAAATAGAAGAATGACTCGTCTAGTTTCGTGGATACGTGTTTTCTTAATTAGCACGCTCACATGTTTTAATGTTTATTCAAAAGAGCCTTTTTTATGCGATTTTGAAGTCTCGTAACTCAGTTTTACATCATAACGCAGCAACGACATTTAAGGGCATGCTTGTGGTAAACATAGGGACTCAGAATACAAAATATTAGAAGTGCAACGCCAGCCGTTTTCTTGTAAACACAACTTGATTGTGATCAAATTTCTAAGAATTCACTTAACGCGTTCTTGGTTTTCTCAGACAGCTTTCTGGCATCTGACCTAATTTTTTTTTTAAATTGTATGCTAGATGAATTGAGCTGGTTCACTAGAAGCGTGATTTTTTCGTATTCATATTCAGATTTGTTTAAAATATGTTTACATCATGGGACTACTTTGAAGCTCGACTCTGTACGCAAGAAAAAGGTTTCAAAGAAGAGGGCAGCTATTTAAGCAGCGATTCTTTAATTAGTGCTTTTCTCGTTCTAAATAAAATCACGTTCTATGATTGTAATTTTTTGAAAGCATACTAATTGTCCTAAATAATAAAAAGGATCTATGTTTTAGCAGACGACGCGCACTTGCGCCATCTTTTGTAAGATGGCTGAAATTCGAGGTTGAGAAGTTCAGGCAAAGTGGCGCTGATTCTGTCCCTGACGCAGAGGATTCTTTTCTCAAATATTTCCTCGCGCTACTTCCTCGTTCTTGCAGTAAGTCACAGTTAATCTTGCAAGAAAAAAAAAAAAAAAAACGAGAAGCGCGTTACAAGGACCATGAGCAAGTTCTCGAAAACGCCTAGTGCCTACAAATAAGCTATTCAATGCTGTCCGCCATGTTCCGACACCACGAACGGTGCAAATATTGAACTCCTTATTATGGTGACGACGAAGGAGAATTCTTTTTTCTCCACTCCAAGATTTTTAACAGACATTTTTTTTTAAAGGGGACCAGCAGAAATATTCTTCAGCCTGGCGGAAAGTCCTCCTCGCCCTGTTTTTTAGGGGCGAAGCTCCTTAGGGGATAGCCATGTCCGTATGTCCGTCAGCCGTCAGGTGCTCGTGCTCCTGCTCGTCACGAGCAGGAAGGAGCACGAGCACCTGACGGCTGACGGACATACGGACATGGCTATCCCCTAAGGAGCTTCGCCCCTAAAAAACAGGGCGAGGAGGACTTTCCGCCAGGCTGAAGAATATTTCTGCTGGTCCCCCTTTAAGGTTCAAGCTTTCCAACCGCGCTGGTTCTGTTTTGTTCGCCATCGTGCAGGGATTCGAGATTTTTAGTTTTAACGTTACTCTACTCGTAGACAAGTTACGGAGAGTGTTACGTGCACACCGCAGCGACTGGTCCTCACAGTAAGGCCAGCCAGTCAGCCAGTCATCGTGGCTCAAATCTGAGGCTCAGGAAAAGGTTCTAATAAACCCCTTTCCATGAAGTGCTCTATCAAAAGCGTTGCACATGTGCGAAACCCTCACTAGGTCGTCTTTCTTTGGATTAATTTTTATTTCATTTATTCAAATAAGAACAATGTCAGACGATCAACTTTCATGGTGATGGTTTAATAATGCAACGACTCCAAGCTTCCACTTTGTGCTTTACACCAACCATGAATCTTGTCCTTTGCAACTAATTATAAGCAGCCAGGTCCGACTTGCTAGAAACAGCGACTCAGCTGAGACTGTGGGAAAGAAAGCAATGCCAAAGCCAGCGCTCGAGTTGAGAGGCACTCAAGCCGCGTCCACGGTGAAAGATTGTGGAGATCTGGCTGCCCTCCCCCGCGCCGACCCTCCGGGCCCCAATTTCCGGCAGAAGCTTAGCGCGCCAAACCTCCGAGATGCGTCCTGCCTCGGGCGAGCGCCGATGGCCTCGCGTACCTCAAGGTCCGGCTGAACCACTCCCCTAAGCCAACTGACGTCACGCGACTGGCTTCCCAAGACAAAGGGGCGAAGGCTTGAAAAGGGGAAGCCGGACAAAGAAAGGCTCTCTCTCTCGCACGGCAGCGCTTGGAGAAAGCTCTTCGACGGCGGACAGCGCGCAGCGGTGGCGGGAGACGAGGACGCTGGCATGGGGATCGACGGGACACGGACGCTGGCGCGGGGAGTGCGGGTGCGAAGTCGAGTGGCGGACTCGACGAACGGACCGGACGGCTACCCTGGACGACGACGTCCCCATGACGCGGTTTGGACTACCGCTGGGACTTGGAGAAGCTGCGGCGGCAGCGGACTCTCCCCGGCCTCGCTGATGACCGTTCCCCTTGGTTCCCCGATCCCGAAACCCCCCAAGGCAATGAGTGAGTCAATAAACCCTTTTGCCGAGAGCGAAGTATTGCTGTGTCATATTCATCCGGAAACACGGTTTGAGGGAATCGGAGTTAGATGCCCGCATAAACTGGCGCCGCAACGTGGGGGCCTGATTTTCGATCAGGCAGGCATTCCGATTCCTAGCCTGTTTCCGGTTGAATTAAGGCACTGTTTCGCGCTTTTTTTGGGGGTCATCTTCGTCGCAGGAACGCCGCACGAAGTTTCGTTGCGGGCGCGCCGCACGAATGTCCTGACAATATCGCCTGCCCGACGAGGAGGCGCGGACCTTGACCGTTGTCGTAAGGGGTTAACCCTTTCCCAGCCTGTCAGGAATTTGCGTATCCCCCGTCACGAGACGCGCCCTGAGTATTCGCTGTTCAGCGCGCCGTTGGATGCTGGCAGGTTGATCTTGCTGTGCAAGAGCGCTGTGTGCGTCGAAATTACCGCACTTTTCGAGGCCCGTAGCGTCGGGCGTCACCCCACCTACGCCTCCGGCCGTCCACGTCTGCTGGGAAAGATGCCAGCTCATGGTTTGGGGGATGTGACGCGCCTAACCGCCCTT
>JABSTQ010005208.1:0-27920 GCA_013358835.2 Ixodes persulcatus
ACAGAAAATGGAAAGTCGTCGCCTTGCGGACTTTTGGCGAAACACAGAGGGGAGATACTTCGTGTGAGTGAGCACGAGCAATAGAAACTAGAAGACAAAGCATGAGCCCCGTAGAACGTCATCATTTCCACGTAGCCCTTGTGTGACCATCGCCATGGCCACCTCACAACAAACGCAACACATGGTGACGCCAAGACAAGCCCCACTCTGAGTCGGCTGTCTTCTGCGTGTTTACCGCTGGGGATCCCCTAAGGTCATGCGCGGGCCTTGTCTCCTAGGTGCGGCACGAGAATCCGAGAATGCGTCCTCAACTGGCGTGCGCCCCACGGTGCCCGTGCATTCAGAGTGTTCCCGGTAAAAAAAAAATATTACGTCACAGGAACCGGAAACGTTACTAGAACCACTCAGTTGTGAAAATCGTCCTTGGAAAGAGGACCCCTCGCGTTGACCGGAACCGAGCCACTGCGAGCCAGATTTGATTACAGCGCAGCCCCTTGAGGGTCCGTTCGTTCCGTTAGTTTGTTTGTAGTTTGTCGGTTAGCTGACGGTATCAACCGTTTTGAGACGAAGGACTCAGCAAAAGTTCACTTTGTAGACATAGGTCAAATATTTTGTTTCATGTACTTCTTCATTCCGGTATGCATAGTTCCAGGAGTTGTCGATGCGGCAGATATGGCGGCGCTACCTTTGTCGAGCTTAGTGTAACTGTATATGCTCCACTTGCGAAGCCAAGTATTTTGCAATGGTGCTCCCAGGGAGGCCATCTTGAATCCAAGCTGCACCGCGGGAAGCGACCGTCGCATCTACAGGAGACCCGGAGGCTCGGTTGGCGTGGCTGTGAGGCAGCGCATTGCGGCGTGCGGAGCAGAGAAGTTATGTGCGGTTAGACGTCGCGCGTGCTCCGTCGTTCCGTCACTTGTCTCCTGTTTCTCTCTATGCTCTCGGTAGAACGTATACTTGGGGACAGGTGAAGAGTAAAGTGAAGGCTCCTCTCACCTCTTTTCAACTTTAGCAGAGAAAACAATGAAAGGAGGAGGTCACCTCCTCTGCAGCGTTCGCTCTGCCAAAGTGGAGGAAGGCGGGAGGAGCTTTTACCCAGCGTCGTTCCTTCGAAAGCAGTAGCTGCGCCTTGTTGTCTGCTCCGAGGTGCCCGGATGTGTCAGTCGCGTGTCACTCTGCAGGAGCCGCAGACCCGAGCGACGCGACTTCTGAAACAGGTCTTCAAACACCGCTCGCATTATAAAACAACGCGATCATACTGTACCCAGTGGCTGCACATAATGTTCAATGGTCAAGGAACCTGTCAGTTCGTTCGATGTTAGTGTAGGATGTGTATTTCGCAAACGCAAATCGAGAAACACGATCCGCCCGAAACTCTTCGCCTGCAAGGTCGCTTTCCCGCATAAAGATTGGATCTAGATCGACGCACGTGACCGCTTCTCCGCCAATACGGAGTTGGCGGCGAAAGGAAGAGGAACCGAATGTGACCAAGAAAATATTTTTCTTGGTCACAATTGTAGCGTAATGTAATAATTGGCTACATATTACTTTAAAATTGAAGTATACGTATTCCTCCCCCTTAGGGCCGTACTCTAACATTAATTTTTCGAGTCGAATGCTTATCTAGCTTAGTTTAATTTATTTATTTCGTTTTTCGTTACTTTCTTTTTTTCCGGCCCTCGAAAATGCGACATATCCCTAACCCGGCCAATCAGCCAAGACGTTTGAAGAGCCCTGATTTAGACGACGACGTGGTAACCTCCTAAAAACGAGAGGGAGAAGGTCAGTGAAGCTTCGATAGGATCGTACCTACCACGAGCGAGTTATTGGCGAGCCCCAACCGTGCAAATCAAAGCGGACCATCTCCGAAAGGGCGGGGGTCCACAGACAGGCAGAGTGGAAGACTGAACAAACTCGCTGCGGTAATATATTTTTTTTTTAACTTCTTGTGTGTGCGCGTGTGTGTGCGAGTGTGAGTGTGCGTGCATGTGTGTGTGTGTGTGTGTGTGTGTGTGTGTGTGTGTGTGTGTGTGTGTGTGTGTGTGTGTGTGTGTGTGTGTGTGCGTGCGTGTGTGTGCGAGTGTGTGTGTGCGTGTGTGTGTGTGTGTTTCACATAAAAATATGTTACTTGCGTTGATTTTTTTTTTCTTCTTTTTCTCCAGAAATGACGGGATTTCGTCGGGCCACTTATATTGAGGATTTTAAGCGACAAAAACAAAAAGGCCGCATTTTTTTTTTGTTACTTCAGTGTCATTTTACTTAGAGTACGGGACTGAGTGAGGAAACGGCAAGGCTTACTTTTTAAGCCGCGATCAGACTGCTGGTTTCATATGCAGCGATTTTGGCCCTAGAGCGGCGCGATTTCTGCCGTCGCGGCGCTCTGACCAGCCGCATTGGCTGAGCGGCACGGTTCCACCAGGTTGGAAATTTTTCGTCACGGCAGAGCGGCAGCTTCCGCGCTGGCCACTCACAGCGCAGCGGGAAATTATGTGACAGAAGGAGAAACACTGCGGGAAAGCTAGCGCATAGGATGGCGGCAATTTCTCGTTCTTGAAGCAGACGACGAACAGAGAAAGTACGCAAGCGACTGGTTCGCGGTTTTTTTCTTCGTTTTTTTGTTTTTTTTTCGGCGGGTCGAGCTTCTTTGCAGCAGCAGTCGCGTTGGAACTGTTCAGGAGATTATGGACGAGGGGGGTTGCTGCCCACTTCCTGGGAATTTGTTTTCTCAGTGAATTACACGGCTTTACTTTTCTCGCCTGAGTACCAACTGTAGCGAGAGCAAGAGACGCTAATAGGAAGCGGCTTGTGCGCGCGCTAGTGAAAAAAACGAAAGAAGAACAAGAGCTGAGCGCCTTTGACGTGTCTTTTCCAACACAGATCGTCACACCAAATAAGGCACATACCCCCATTTCGGAAACCAACTACTCCAGCGCCGTCAAGGAGGTTCGGGTCAGCCATATCAGTTGGAGTCTTTACATCCGAGGAAGGCGCTGCCCATGACGCTGCCGAGGGTGTTCCGAGGTTTCATATTCGAAACAACGAAGTTTGAAAAAAAAAAAAAGCAAAAACATAAATAAATAAGATTAATTTTTATTTAGTATTTTAAACTCTTTTTTTTTATTGAGGTGAAATTAAAGGGGAAACTAAAAACTAAGGCATTCAAATTGTTGTAAGAAGCCATTGTAACCGACTGTGCGCCTCATGCTTAGCTTAGCTTATCAATAATTTGTCCGTTAACAAAACCAGTCTTTTTGTTTGTTTGTTTGTTTTTTACTTTAGAGGTTTCGTTTATTTGTGCTCTAAATTAATGAGTGCACTACCTTCTGGCACCTCTGTAATAAATCCCGACACGAAACGTTGAGAAAGCGATTTCTGCGGACCGTCCAAAGTGGGATCGAAGCGTTGTTGTACAAGCGACATGAATGTGTACGGGAGGGATACCTGAAAAGAACGGTCTATAGCGGCCTCAAAGGGACAGCCGAACCTTAGCAGTCACTCTAAGTCTCACAGGCGTGTCGTTCTCAGGTTCTTTCCCAAGTTTCGACCACCTCCGTATTTTGTTTAAACTTCGCAGTTGGGCGCGAAATAAAAACAATGAAGGATTCCTGTTAACGAGTGACAGAGAAAAGAGGAAGAAAAAAAAGTGTGTGTGTGTGTGGGGGGGGGGGGGCGGGGGGGGGGGAGTTGTTTTAAAAGCATTCTGTATTGTAAAGGTTCCCCTGTCCCGCATGTGTTGTATATATTAGAAGTATAGCGAAGATATGTGGCAGCCTCATGAAACGTTAGAGCGCACGGCTGATAAAGCACCGAGTTGTAAAGTGAGGGCCCAAAACAAGTTTGTGTAACACCGAGTATAACATTAAGGCCCGCTCACACTCTTGCAATTGAGTACGACCGAGAGAGACGATATCTGTTGAAACCTCTTTAAAATTTCTTAGGACGAGGGAACACACTGGCATTGTGGCGGCATCTATGCGGTGACCCTGGAACTGCATTTCACAAGAGCGAAGGTTTTGCGGGATTTCCGAGGTCAAATGTGCGTAATACCTATAAGAAAGGCTCGTTTATAACGTGGACAAAAGTTTTTCGAGCCAAGAAAGAAAGGATAATGCCCGAGAGAAATAGAAAATATGCCGGACCACCAAGTGTACATTGCTGCCCAATAGATGGCGCCAGTGTGTCCTCTCGTTGAAAGACGTTTCAAGGCATCCAGTTCTAAGAGGTCGCAAGAGTGTGAATAGGCCTGTAGCCTCCCGAGGCAGTATTTCGCGAAGTTTCGAGCTCACGCAAGCTGGTGCACAAATGGGGTTTATATTAGGATTCTAAAAAGCTTCGTCCGCCCTTTGCGCTATTTAAGTATAATTAGAAATATTATTGCATGCATCTCTATGCATTTCTTTTTGCAGTAAGGCATTGTGTAGGGGATTGTTTAGAAAAAAAAAATATAATTTATAATATCTCTCTTTCTGAACATTTCGTGTATTTGCCTTCCGATCCATCAGAGAGCACAAAATCCTTTTGGGCATACCCTGCAACCCGGTGTTTCACACTGCCAAACTGCGAACAAAAAAATAATACTTTTACGCAGACTCAACACCTGGCGTATTTTCGAGTATCGTCCCCTCGTGTCCACCTCAAGTGGTTATGTCAACTTCATAGAGTCAAATTTATTCATGATAATAAAAATGCATTGAATTACTGACTGAAGACAACATTAATAAAGGATCTTTCACCTTAACGATATATATCCTAAGTAAATGCGCCCTCCAATTATCTGAAAGATGATCTATAAAATTTTTTGCGGCGTTTTTATCCTCGATAGGCACGTGATTTAAGTGATTTGGGAGAGCAATAAACAAATGTCTGATTTTGAGGCTTATTTAATTAACTATGCGTTCCTGGCACATACATAACTTCTCAAATATAAAGAAGTCTATTAGTGACTATTTTATGTCATGGACATAACTTTTATGTGTCGGGCTGGACAAAGGCAAAGTACACAGGGGTGCGAGGGGGAACTTTGATGATTGCGCACGCAGTCGTCAACACCCCCCCCCCCCCCCCCTCAACTCTGTAATACTAAATACCTGCGTCCGCCAGACCCCAATGCTACGTGCCTTGAGGAGTACACACTATTTTTTTTTTTTTTAATCAGCCAATAAGAGCTTGGCGCTTTGACATCATCGCAACCCCTGTGCAGGAAGCAGACGAACTTGCGATCCGCATTGCCAGAACAAAGCTGAAAATATATTCACAATTTAGCGGTTCAAACAGGTTCGAACCGGTTTGAACCTTTATCTTTGCTCCCCAAAACTGAACCGAAACTGAACAAAAACCCGAAGACCTAAACCGAACCGATAAAAAATTTCGGTTTGACTTTCTGGTATCAGCAGACAGCTTTCTGTGCTTCACCACAGCTCCCGTGGGCAAATACGCTCGCTTGTAAACGATGGCTTCGTTTACATAATTGCAAGCTGCGCGCATCAAATTTACATTTGAGTATTATGACTTGGTAACAGAGGAAGTGAAAGGAGGATTGGGCGGTCCCCTTTCGATTCGATGCGATTTGGTCACATTGGTGTCAACTTAGCCTTTGACGTTGCGGCAACCCTTTACTTGCAGAAAGCTCTTCCTTCCCAACAATCTCACAGTCCTTCTTTCCCTCGATTGCCTTCGAGTCTTACCATACAACATCGCAATCTCGAGGATTCGGAGTGTACAGGTAGGTCACGGGGATAAAAGCAAAGCCACGTGAAGGACGAAGACAGGACCTTTACGTTGCTTTCCTTTCATTCCTGTAATCTTTGTCTTTACGTCGGGGTACCAGGAAGAAGCCTCATGCCGGGATGCAGAAGGGTCCACGCTCTCGCGATTCGGCCAAGTAACCCGGTGGGGCAGGGACGGGGATTAGGGGCGCCTAATCCCCGGCAGCATGTTTGGCCACGCTATCGTCGTTCCCTGGACGGGGGATTATCTCCCTTCGTCGTGGGAGCGGGTCCGTGTCAACCCTTCCACTCGCTCCGAGCGGCGGGGCTCCTCACACAAAGCCTGTCGGGGGTGGCAGTGCAAGAGCCCCGAAATCAGGGATGCAGTTGTTGCCAAAATAATAAATAATATTTATAACAGTAATTAGCGCATTTCACCTTTCTTAAACGTTGTACAATTGCGGACAATAGGAGTTGAAACAGTTGTTTATGCTTCTTTGGCGTTCCTCCTAGTGTGTGTATGTGTAAGCGTTGTAAAAGTAGAAGGGGGGAGGAGAGGGCCAATAGTGTTTACGCACGGGGTTCCTGCTAGTTTTTAAGAGAGCCGTGGTCCAAACTATAGTCGATGATAGGTCAAGAGCGAAGTGGAAGCTCCTCCCACCTCTTTCCCCTTTAGCAGAGCGAACGCTGGAGTGGAGCTCGCCCCCTCTTTGGCGATCGCTCTGCTAAAAGCGGAAAGAGGTGGGAGGTGCTTCCACATCCTTCTTGAATGGAACGCCAAGGTTCCTCACTCCCGACTGTTTGACAAATTGAAAGAAAATAAAGCTTCTGGAGACCGCGGACGTAGGTCAGATCGGTTGCTTCGCTTCATATTGCCCGCGGGAGTATGTTATAATTTAAAGTAACGAAATACGTCACTCGTTACTCGGAAATAATATAGGAACGCATTCTACGTTGGCCAAAAGTCAAAGTAACTCCTTACCGATAAAATGTAACGCGCGTTATTTTGCCATCACTTCTTTATTCGCGAAAGAAAAGTGCAACTATTTCGACAGTACAGATGGACATAGTGTTGAAGAGTTTCGATATCTGCAGGCACAGACTGGACAGAATAATGAGATAACCTTATTTTTATCTCTCTCTGTTTTCTTCGTCTCTTTTTGTATTCTTGTTTGGTGTGATCCTGTATCACCGGGTCACCTGCGCTTTGACACATGTTTCAGTTCTTTCTTTCTGCAGCTTTCGCCAGGGGGCAAATCTCCTTCTCCTTGAGCAAAGAGCTCGCACTTCCGTCCCCTAGTAGTTGCATTGCATTCCGGTTGATTTACATGAGGGAGGGCTGAGAAGCAAATACTTAATCAAAACAATACTTCGTCAAAAAAAAAAAAAAGAACAGAATAGCGCAAAATGCGTTTACATAGCAGAGCTCCTTTTCAAGCGGAAATGAATCGACGATATAAAGCTATTATTAATGGCGCACGTTGCGCTCGAGGCATGGGAACGGGGGCTCACAGTCGCGGGATGCTTGTTGGCCGCATCCCAAAGAGTCGCGGGCCGCCTATTTGACACCCCTGATGTATGGGGTACTGCGACTTCAGGATCATCGTGACCTATCCAAGACCCGACTCCGCGGATCTCGTGCAAACTTGTGGCGGTGCTTTGTTGGGAAACTGGTGCACGCCGGACGGCTCTTTGCCCCGTCATAAGGCGGATATCGCACTGCCCAATTCGCTAATCTCCGAAAACGGTCCGAGTCTTAGTAGCGGGATCCCCAGAGCTGACAGAAAACGGTAACTCGAGAACTTCGAGCAATTGTTTCGTCGTCTGCAAACGCGTTCGGCTGGGAAGGACCGAGAGATACGTGCAGCATCGATAACCCGATTGGAAAACTTCTTGGCTTTAGAGCCGTGGTCCGTTCTCTTTTTCTATTTGTTTTTGTATTGCTTCACTGCGCAGATTTTTTTTTTTAAAGATTTAGTAGCAGGGAATGGAAAGAAGGAGAAATCGGCGCACCGGGGGTTATGATAAGAAGAAATCGATCCTCGCGAAATCGTCACGGAAACTCTTGACAGCGGAGCTATCGAGAAGGAATCGTTTGGTGGAACATTTCGGTGTCATCTCGATTCGGCTGAAGTGTCCATTCGGCTGACGGGTCAATTCGGCTAAAAGTTTCGATTCGGCTGGACGCACCGATTCGGCTGGATACCCAGTTCGGCTTAAAGTTTCAATTCGGCTGGACGCTTCAATTCGGCTGTATTCCCAGTTCGGCTGGATGTTTCAGTTCGGCTGGACGCTCCAATTCGGCTGGGTACCCAGTTCGGCTGGATGTTTCAATTCGGCTTGACGTTCTCAATTCGGCTTAATTCTCGGTTGAGCTGAAGCACCTCAATCTGGCTATGGTTGGCTTTAGTCCTCACTTGTCTTGGCAGACTAAAGTTTTAAATCAACACATTTTTGCAAGCAAGTCGAACTGCCCGTGTTCGTTTACCCTTTGTGCTTGTGTTGTTTCTTCTTGAGCTGCTGTGCACACAAGTCCATGTTTCAAAGTGAAATGGTTTATTACCTTGCCTACAGACTGATTCACGAACGTCCAAGCTTCGCTTCTTTCACTGTTGGCCACCATCCGCATCAAAGAGAGGAAGTCCCAGCAGTTCCACTTGTCCAACAACTGAGGTTTAGAAAACAGATACAACCATCGGTCACATAGCAAAGCAGTATAGTAGGGTTTCCTTTTGGTTGGTGATTTTTGATGGGGCCAAGAGGCACATCATTGCACAAAAGTAACTATAACAGGGATCATAACCAAAAAAAGTATGCAATTTCTCACTTAATATTTTTTCCAATTGCAAAATCAGTTGTCCTTCTTCATCTCAACTGCGTTTATCCAGCCATGGGTACATTGTTAGGTGAACAGCGGAATTAGTGGCCTTCTGTTACAAGCTCAAGTCTGGGCTGAAGGCAAAGCTTTTTGTCACGCCTGGTGACTTAAAACAACAGCTGGTACCCGTAGTGAATTCCAGACTTTATTCAACAGCGTACTGGCTAAATCAGACTTGCTTTGAACGCTTATTCCAAAAAGAAGAAAAAAATTAGTTCCGTGCTTACAGAACAGGTCTGTAAGATTATCAAGGTTGGGTAAACGATACTGATGACTCTTAGGTGCCCAAGCCACAGTCAACGTCTATGAGATGATACGTTCACTGTTTGAACGACATTGAAGGTCAATCAACCAATCTGTGTTTTATTGTGCTCCAAACAGCTGGTAAGGCCTTATGAGTTGCACAAAGTGCAAAACAAAAAGCCTAAAATATTTACATGCTACAAAGTGAGCACCGGTATTACATTTTTGTTAAAATGTGCAAAAGCAGTAAAAAGGTCAACGTCCGGATTAAAAAACTTGACACATATTGGCTGCATCCGTGTCAACGAATGACTAGATTCCAGGCTAAAAGGGTAAAAAAAGGTCGAAGATCTATTTTGTTGCTGGAGAATATGAACTGAGGTTCTACTTGATAACAGGGAGGAATCAATAACAGCATAACGCAAATTAATATAAGAACACTATGTGGCGAACTAGTCGTCTCTCCGGAAGAGGCGAAAGATCAAGAGAGTTCAAAACACGCACATAATCATGACTTCAAACATTTGAGAAATAGAGCTTCGACCTGTTTGCTGTGGTTACGGCTTTCGACCCGACCGCACCCCAACCTGTCCCTTGGACATTCTGGTGGATGTCTAACTATGACATAGCCAAAAGAAATTTCATGCAGCATGGGCATGTCCCTTCTCTCACAACATATCCCTCGCAAGGCCACTGGAGTGATGCGATTCGTCAGGGTCATTTTGGAGCAGCAAAAAGGTTCATACACATGTACCACAAACAAATACTTCACCGCTTCCTCACTCCTGTGACACAACTTAGTAGCATCCATAGCCTACCGGGATATTCGATTTCTTCAAATGCCCCCAACGAGCTAGTCAGTTGGGTTGTGACAATGTTGTGACAAGAGTCATTCAAGATGCAATAAAACTGCACAGAGATAAAAACAAAGCCTGCTAATTGAACAAAGCATGTCAATGGAATTTTCGACGTTGAGTTATGCCATGCAGCATGTAGAAAACAAATGTGTCATCTTTCAGTCATCTGGCTAAATTGAGCTAAATTTTACCTTCGTAGACCATGTCCTCGAGCAGTTTCAGCCAGATTTTTAGAGATAAGAACCAAATAAAGGATTTAGCAGAACATCTAAGCTATAGTGCCATGCGGCTATATTTAACAGAGCACGGGTGCCTCCTCTCTGCAGTGCATCCATGCACGAAATGGTGCGAGCCAACTCGCCAGGACGAACTAATACCGATAAAAAGTATTGCAGAGCCCCTAAATACTGCCAGCTTTAGATACGAAACTTGAGTAGTATAAAGTTGAAGGTGAGCACGCTGATTTCGTTAACGACTTACAGAAAGAATAAACACATGAACAGACATCTGTTGGTTGATTAATCTTCAATGTCGTTCAAACAGTGAACGTATCATCTCACAGACGTTGACTGTGGCTTGGGCACCTAAGAGTCATCAGTATCGTTTACCCAACCTTGATCATCTTACAGACCTGTTCTGTGAAGCACGGAACTAAGTTTTCTTCTTTTTGAAATAAGCGTCCAAAGCAAGTCTGATTTAGCCAGTACGCTGTTGAATAAAGTCTGGAATTCACTACGGGTACCAGCTGTTGCTGTAAGTCACCAGGCGTGACAAAACGCTTCGCCTTCAGCCCAGACTTGTGCTTGTAACAGAAGGCCACTAATTCCGCTGTTCACCTAACAATGTACCCATGGCTGGATAAATCCAGTTGAGATGAAGAAGGACAACTGATTTTGCCATGGGAAAAAATATTAAGTGAGAAATTGCATACTTTTTTTGGTTATGATCCCTGTTATAGTGACTTTTGTGCAATGATGTGCCTCTTGGCCCCATCAAAAATCACCAACCAAAAGGAAACCCTACTATACTGCTTTGTCATGTGACCGATGGTTGTATCTGTTTTCTCCACCTCAGTTGTTGGACAAGTGGAACTGCTGGGACTTCCTCTCTTTGATGCGGATGGTGGTCAACAGTGAAAGAAGCGAAGCTTGGACGTTCGTGAATCAGTCTGTAGGCAAGGTAATAAACCATTTCACTTTGAAACATGGACTTGTGTGCACAGCAGCTCAAGGAGAAACAACACAAGCACAAAGGGTAAACGAACACGGGCAGTTCGACTTGCTTGCAAAAATGTGTTGATTTAAAACTTTAGTCTGCCAAGACAAGTGAGGACTAAAGCCATTCATAGCCAGATTGAGGTGCTTCAGCTCAACCGAGAATTAAGCCGAATTGAGAACGTCAAGCCGAATTGAAACAGCCAGCCGAACTGGGTACCCAGCCGAATTGGAGCGTCCAGCCGAACTGAAACATCCAGCCGAACTGGGAATACAGCCGAATTGAAGCGTCCAGCCGAATTGAAACTTTAAGCCGAACTGGGTATCCAGCCGAATCGGTGCATCCAGCCGAATCGAAACTTTTAGCCGAATTGACCCGTCAGCCGAATGGACACTTCAGCCGAATCGGTATGTAACCGAACTTTTCAGAGGCAAAGCAGCAAACGAAACGCATTATGCTATTATCGTGTCATTTCTATACGGGGAAAGTGGCGTTAAGCAAAAAAAAAAACGTTCTTACGCAAAAAAAAATAAAAAAAGCAAGAATATGACGCTGCGCAGGTATAATCATCATTATCCTCTTTTTTACACTACAAATTCTGATGACGTCCGTTCGACGTCGCACACGCAGTTAGATCTAAGATAACTCTTCGGCTAAATTTCTGTATCGCGTGACCATGAATTGACGTTTATTGGGAAACGCAATGTTTACGAATCAACCCGATTCAATGGCAGCTTCCTGGCCACCCGCAAGGAGGGGCAGCCATAAATGTGCGAAAACGTTCGTGACGTTACCGAGCAGGGACGACCCTTACTACTTCCGCAGTCCTCTTCCTTAGCCTTTGTGAATATCAATAAATAAACGAATCAACTCAATGCCAGTCTTTCTGTCATAAAAAATCAATGATAAGGCTTGAGGCTAATTTAAACGCATCGTTCTTCTCTGCGAACACTTAATTCCCTCGCAACTATAACGTCACTAGGTACAACTCGGCGGCCATCACGTTCCCCAATTACGATCTTTTTTCCTTCCCCGAGGGAGCGGCAAGCTATGTTGGAACCCCCTCTGTAAGGAAAACTCCATTCAAGCCTTTTGAAAGCTCGTTCGACGTCGAGCAACCTCACATAAACGTACGCATCGTCGAAAGAGAAAGAGCAGCCCGTTTGATCGCTGGGACACGTTTAATATGCGATCCTATCGTCGACTCTCCATTCACGCTCACAAACGAGCGTTCCTGAATGCGGGCCCGCCACCCCAGTCACCGCCACAAACTCGGACGTAAATTTTCCATTGTAAGTCTCGTTTTTGCACGTTTTACATAACGTTTTACCACCGCAGCTTACCTCATCAACGATACTTACCTTATTACTTGTTATCCTTTTATTTATTTTTTTGTTAACGATAATTTTTTTTTTCATTCTGGCTTTTTTATTGTAATATTCTTTTTTTTTTTAGTCCTACCACATATGACTTTTTGATTCGCGTTCTTCCCACTCTACTAACGTTCAAGAACGCCAAAGAGAGAAAAAAAAGTTGAACGTTTACGTTTTCTAAGTTTTGTTAAATTCCATTTCCCTAATAAAGGGTAAGCTAAAAGGTGAAGAGAAAAAAAAATCTCATTTTCTTTTTGTGTCAAACTTGTTCACCAAATGCGTTCACCTCTTCGAACTACTCAATCGTCTTTCATCAGTTCCTTCGCTTTTTGTAGCCATTATTATTATTATTTCTTTGCCTGGTTCTTCCAGTATCCCTCCCGAAAAGCCTGGAACTTGGGTCATTTTGTCGGCGGCGGCTGGGTTCCGAGGTCGCGTTTTTCGCACCGTCAAATACCGAGGCAATCTCCCTCGGGCAGCGCGGCAGTTACTCAAACCTTCTCTTTTTTACCTTAAAGCACAAAACATCAGTAGTAGGGACTTTTAGCGAACCGTTTCTGTACTCTACTGTTATTGTGGGCACGACTGCGCATTCCCGACTCGTACTGGCGTCACGTGCCTGAAACGCCGCACCGTGGTCGCCTTGCCGTGATACTGGGGTCACGTGTTCCACATGGCGGCGTCCCCGCTCCGTCACTGCAAGCGTCGACCATAGAGTTATCATAATGTACGCTAGAGGTTCAGCTGGCGATAGTGTCTATGCGACTTCTGGGAGGCAAATTGAAGCAGACAGCAACCAGTCTACGTGGCGTGACGTTACCTCGCCGCGCTCTGATTGGAGGATGGCTCCGGGCGGGAGCTCGGGGTAAACAAAGCGGCCGGTGTCGTCTTTTCTCCGCGGCCATTGCGGAAGGCCTTTTCTGTGGCTCTCGAAAATCCACTGCTAGTGCTTGAACGAGGACGCGGCATACGGAAAAAAGAGACTGGAAATACCTCGAAATGTACGTTACTTCGTTTGACGCTAAAGAATTTACCCTGGGAGCATACGAAGCACCAATATGCTCCCGGTCTCCGGCGGTCGGATGTTGACGTGAGCCCCCCCCCCCCCCCCCCAACGTCAGCACGGTGATGTGCGACGCGAGTGAGCCTTTCTACTTCTTGGCGGAGACCCCTTTTCGCTAGCTAGTGTCTCGGTGTCTCCGTGAAGCATCGAAGTGTATACCTGCTGCCCTCTTTGGCGAGCTGAACGGGCTGCCGAGCTTTCGAAGACCGATCTCCTGCAGCGCTGGCACCCGGAGAACCGCGCCATGGCGCTCGCTGGGGTGAGTTACGTCGTCTTGTACAGTTCGCATCATTCACAAAAAGTTGCGCGTGAAAGGAGTATAGCAAAGTAAAACGGAATGTAACGGACAAGCAGCGGATTAGGCGATCGGTGTGGTACGACCGAGTGCGCAGTCGTGTGTTTTTAGTCTTTCCCCCCAGCGACATGTTGTATGCCACTTGTCCAAACAGATAGTGTGGTAGGATATCCGTCACGACTCAATCACGACTCAGTTTTCGATGGTAGCCTATTTTAGCAGTGATAGCGCCGTGTCTAAGTGACATGCAATGTCACTTCGTGCCAGTGGCGTAGCCAGGGAGGGGGGGCTCAGTACCTCGCACCCCAAATCCCCCCCCTCCCCCCCCCCCCCCGGCCCAAAAAACACCTGGCTACGACAATGCTTCACGCGCGCGATAAAGCGCCGTCCTAAGGTATTAAACTCAAGACGCACTGTTCTTCTGACGCGTGTTCCATCAGTCGCTTCCCGCTGATTTGTTTCACCATAAAACGCCAGTGAGGCAAACGCTGGGGGGGCGAGTAGCATGTTTTCGTACCTGCCTACTAGTTTTCTTAGGTCCGTTAATTTGCAAGTGCTTGAGTTCCCCCTACCCCATCATTCCAACAGAATCCACCGGCTGCCGGGCTACTGAAAGGGCCCTCTGCTCGGAGGACATGCTGCAGGCCCTCTGTAATGCCCTCGGCGCCTGTGCGACTTCCAGGGTGTCTGCGTTTCACGGCCCCGTTTCCAGCTGAGAAATTCTCTATGGAGGTAAGATTATGAAAGAAACCACTCTATGCATTCAGAGGCAGCTTTCAGAAGTTGTGGAAGCCAAATACAGATGCTGATATCTTTAGTAAAAAAAATAATCCAATTATTACTTGCTTTATGAATTATCCATCTCTATTTTGCAAGCTGCATATGGCAGGAAAGTGTCACGTGATCTCAACCTGGTTGCTCAAGGCACTGAAAAGCTACCTGTTGCAGACCACTGTACCGTTGTCATTTATTATATGTTATTCCTTAGCACCGGGGGGATCGGTGGCCGAGGGGGCTTGCACCCACCAGCTCGGAGAATGTGGAGTGAAAACTTGTGCTGCAGAACCCAGAATCGAGTGTTCAATCCCCACCTTTGCCCGTTTCGATCTGGATGAGCATTGTACCGTCGTGCGATCGTGTATCACTACTGCGTGATGCACGTTAAAGACCCCAGGCTAGCGGTTGTACTGCACCGGCTAAATTGCTCATCTACAGCTGGGATACTAATCGCCCGTTGAGGCAGATCAAGTTTGAGGCTGTATAAACATACACACAACCCAATTACTTGGCACGCTGCTGGTATTGCTGTGCTGATGTTTGGACGTCCTTCTCTTGGTCGTTGAAATGGCTATTGTGATTCTTGGGTGAAATAACCTGGTCAATTACCTCCTCGGCCGTAGAGTGTCGTTCACTTGTTACTCTCTCTTCTCCTCTGGTTAATGTGGCTCAGATAACAGTCATGCAGTCAGCCCGGTTGGAGTTCTCTGGACACCACATTCTCACATCTCTGGCCGATCATCCTGCTTTCGCGCAAAAAATCACACACCTCGTATTTTTCGATACTCGGTCGCCCTCTCCGCCGCTATATTCAGTCCCGTGCCCACTGTTTTATGACAACCTCCTTGACGTGACAAATCTAGCTTCTGTATCCGACCATCAATACGGGTTAGTGCTCAATTTGTAAACTTGATGTTTCAAAGTAACAGTACGAGCTTCCTCCAGCATCTACCAGCAACCAAGCAATGAAAAAAACCAAAGCTTTAACTTTCAAGACTAAAAACCCAGGAGTATGAGGACAGAAGGGACAAGCGTGTAATCTCAGTATGTGGAGAGGTGTCCTCGAAGTTCCCAGCTTTAAAATTGTGGTAGTGTTTGAGCTGGTTTAAGATCAAGGAGTCTCAAAAGAGCAAATAATGCAAAGTTATTTATTTGGTTTGCATCCCTTGGATGCTGGCAGGTGTTCAGTACAAAGGGAATGAAATAGACATGTTCATTTATGCATTTTGTTGCTTAAAACAGGCTTTCACTGATTTTCACTTGGTAATGGCATGGGAGGACAAATACGCTGCTCAAGGGTGTAATCGGATCGTTTGACTACTGGGACGACTCTTTTACAGGGGACGACATCCTGTCCAGCACCAGCTTCACCATCTGGGACCAAGTGCCCGAGGAGGTCGTACTGCAAGCACACGAAAGGAGGGCACTGCGACCTCAAGGTCAAGCTTGTACATCTATCAGTACGGAGTCCTGAATGGATGCCAATTGGTACTGATGACCTTATGAAGGTGAAACGTCCCTGGATCTAAAGGGAAAATCTGATTGAAAGCGAGCTGAAGTTGTTTCTAACTTTGTCCTCTTACTGAAAAGTAATCTGCCTACTTCATGAACTTTGAAGATGCAGAATTTGTTTCCGCAACTGTCCCACTTCAACGTAATGTGCACATTGAAACATGTTCCTTTTTTTTCTGCTTTCCAATGAGAAAAAAAAAGCCAACGAATCTCCCTCTTCCTTGTCGCGGGAGGTGTGCAAGACTGATTGCATATTTTATATACGCAATCAGTGTCATAAGTGAATAAAGATAAAAGCAGAATACATGTTCACAAATTATTTATGACTCTTTAGACTTGGTGAAGTGAGTAGTTTATGTTCGAGTTATGTAATTATGAAGTCAAAACCAGTTTTAGTGCATATTTAAGAAGCCTTTTAGACCTGAGACTTCTGCATACGCATAAGTACTTGATTTCAAGCTTGCAGATTGAGGTAATTGTTTATTGATTCATACCCATTCTTAAACCTGTTTGAGATTGTATTGGTTCATGTTCACAGTACATTTATTTTTCATTTCAGCAAGGAATACTTTAGAGACAGATGTTGGTGTTCAGGCATGATGCTTTTATTTTCGTAAAAACTTGCAAAAACTTAGATTCGGCTTTGTAAACTGATTTTTTTATGTACTCTTCCAAACAGCATAGCAAGCAATAATATAAAGGCTAAAGCTGCGAGAGTGGCTACACCTGGCATCTCATTTGTTTTATAGCGTGTACAGGTGAGACACTATACTCCGTTTTACGGTAACTTGGCAAACTGTGAAGGCTGCGGCCCCCGCGACCCAATAAGAGCATCGGAGCCAGGCACGTGACAACACTTCATGGTCAAGTCCTCGTTATCGCCACAGCAACAGCGCCATCTGCTACGAAACATAGTTCTAGGCTTTTTGTTTTTCTTCTTTTAGTAGTGTTGCCGTTGAATTCTTCTGAACGCAACACTACAGAACACGGAAGAAAGACAAAGACATATGTTACTTATTAATGACACTTTATATAGATCAACACCTTTTTAGAAAAACATGGCTTCTGAACGATGTTCGAACAATCACAGCTGTGAATCGACCACTTCCGATCAGAACATCGCCCTAGCATTAGCACCCGCCACAGTTTCATGAACAAATTGAGCGTGTGGTTGTCTCGTAAAAGTGTTCCTGAAGAGCTCGCTACTCTAGCGGACGGTAATGTTGCTGCAGTGGACGTTCATCCGAAGTTGTTTGGTTTCTCAGCAGACGACGGTCGGTTCTGGCGGGTGGTCCTTGCATTTGGCGCGGTGACACGAACGCTCCTGTGACATGCTGCTATGTGCCTCGCTCCGACATTCTTACTGGGTTGCAGGAGCCGTAGCCTCCACAGTTCGCCAAGTCATCGTAAAACGGAGTGTAGACTAAGTTGTCTGCTTATAAAAGTAGCCTTGCCAGCATCATATATTATGTATGAAACAGTGTATACCTCGAGAAAACAAATAAAGCCATTCAACCTTTCCACTGATTGTGTTTGTTCATTAGTAAAACTTGGTTCAGTGAACTTATTACATTTCAACATTAGCATGGACACGACAGGTAAGGTCAATTACAAGGGCTTTAGAGCAGTCCAAACAGTTTCCAAGTGGTTCCTGCAAAGCAGCTGACATGGTACTACCGTCCAGGAAAAAGACGAGACATCCTTGACGAATCGACTCCAGCCGCAAAGCACACCAAACTGAATATTGGCGTTTCTAGGAAATTGGAATCAACCGAACAATTCCATGGAAAGGCACACCACCAACAGCTTTGGTGTGAGGGTGAGCTCTATCTGCAGCGACAATACTGAAGCCTCGCATGCCACCATCACTAACACATGCGAGTAGTCACTCAGTGGCTGGCATACTTGGGCATTGATGAAGCAAGGAAGATCGACAATAAGTGGATTAGAAATGGGGATCCAAATGGGACTGTCTTGACATTCTTCACAATCGCTGTATGACCACCATCTGTCGGGGTGATTCAGGATGTCAACAGCCCATCTGGGACCTAGAAATGACAAATGATGTTAGAAAGTTTATCATCTACACACTGGCTTTTGTTTGACTCAGTCTGCTGAGCGAACAAAACAAAAATACACACATGTTCGTCATTGTTTACTCCCGTGTCAATTCCATCGGACGCTTATTAGCTAGGCATGAATAGTGCGCAATCTCCGAATTTTTATCTTGGTATGGGAACGAAAAAAGAGACAAGGGACACACAAAAACACCTCAGACACAGACAGCCTCGATAGGTGTGGTTCAAAAATACACTGCGCAGCGCGACACATTTTGCAGAAAGACGGCATCGGTACTTCTTTGGCAATGCACTCATACTGGCTAATGTGAAACGGCAAATTTGTACTGTCCGTGTTGGTTCACTGTATTACACGTAACAGCCATTCAAATTTCATTCCTGAAAGAAAAAAAAAAGATCGCATTTTGTGGTAAGTTTTAAGCACTGTGCTTTTCTATAGTGCCATGATTACAACCGTAGACTGCAACCACTATACCAAATACGATGTATCACTATACTGCGTCTCACTAAGTGCGAACGAAGCGAAAATTACAAACGCGAGAATCTGATCAGCGCTTGCACTGCAAGATCGCACATGCATGGCAGCTATGATCAAAGATCGGGACTCGCCCATGTACATTTAACTTCGATCACATTTAAAATGAAACGGAGCATAGTTTATATGGCCTCCGTGCAGTTTCGAGTCGAAATGATGAGTATATATTCCTAAATATCACCTACGAAGATGGGCTTCGAAGGATCGCGAAAACGCTACCTTCTCAGCTGTTTTTCAAGTAATAGCCTATCGACTCCGCCACACAAGATTTATAAAGACCTGCTAGAAGGCAAAATCCGTTGTGTTTGCAAAGGAAGAACAAGAATAAATGCAACTTACCGGTACAATCGGACGGCGGTCTCGTAGTGACCGGCGCAACCGGCGTTTCAATCGCGAGGCTAGGCAAGCGCCTTCTTGTTGATGCTCTTCGTCGTCTTCATCTTGGAATCTTCGAAATGCCTCGAGCAGACGACGGAGGAATCGTAAGGGGCACAAAGCTGCTCGATCTTGTGAACTCGGCAAATTTTAACAGGGCTACAATAAACAAAAGACTCGCGGTCACCGCTACAGCACGGCCGCCATTACCGACTCCGATGTTTGTTTACCCCCAGCCTCCCTCGACATGTGCGAGGGCGGAGCTTAGTTGGAATCGTCATCAAACTCCTCTCCCACCTTCGCGCCTCCTTTCTCATGCGCAGAAGACGAAAATGAGCCCACTTGCGAGGCGTATGGGAAAACGCGCGTACGTTTTGTCTCTTCGCCGGAAAGTAACATAGAACATGATTGTAAACCTGAGACTGGGGCAGAAAGAGAACACATCAGAAGGTAGAAAAAGAGGAGGCAACGTCTCAAACTCAGCTGCAAAGTTTATTTCGTAGACGCCTTTTATACCACAATTCCAACGCCGTCTCTACAAAAAAAAAAAAAAAAAAAAAAAAAAACTTAAATTGGCAAGAGGACAATTGTTAAGGCGGGAGTGGCGAAATCATTAATTGGTAATGCGCTAAAAAGATCATGTACACATTTCATGAGTCAAGCTTTAAAAAAAACAATGGGGAAGACTGGAGGACGCGGGGTATGAGGAAACTTTTCTAAAACGACAGCTCTCTATTCAAATCAGAGAAAAGCGGGATGAACAAAGTGTGAGGAACCGACGGGTTGCTATACCCTATTTTCACGATATCTCCCATAACATAAGAGCGTCGGCGAAAAAGTTTGGCGTAGAAACAGTGTTCACATCCGATTTTAAGTTATGCAAACTTACACCTTTTGAATCGAAACAGGAAGTTTGCCAGAAGGCCCACCGCGAAAAGTCGGTTTCGTGTGAGAATTCTGTGGTTTATGAGATTCCTTTGGAGTGTGGTTTTAAATACGTAGGTCAGACGTCGAGATGTATAAATGATAGACTGACGGAACACAAACGGAATGTGAAAAACAACGCGTCCAATTTCGAGTTAGCAAGGCACCTTCTAGAGTGTAATAATTGTAAAGCCAACTGGTCGGAAACGGAAGTAGTTCACAAAGAACGTAACGATATGAAACGTGTAGTACAAGAAACAATTTGTATAAAAACGTCTGGCAACTGTATAAGTCAGGCGTCATTGCAGTTTGGGAACGAATGTAAACAATTTCTACGCTTGTAATTTTTTTTTTTTTTTTTTTTTTTTTTAGCAGTGTCTATATGTGTTTTTTTTGGACGTGTTCGAGAAAGTCACAGGGTTTAGCCATTTGTGGTTTGTTGTAGGAAGGCAATGTCGTTCTTAGTTCTGGAGATGGCCCCAATTTCCGACTGTTAGCAGTGTCTAGTATTGTTCCTTCGGACTGATTGAGTTGTTAGAGGAAACGCATCTTTGAAGGTCAAACCCTTTCTTTGTGTTCGGTAGTGATTCACCTACGTTCGCCGGGTGGCGGTGGTTATGATAGAATGTGACCCTTTGTGTGAGTGTTTCGCAGGCGAGGTCAAGGAAGATAAGAGAAGGGTACCCAAGTGTCATTGTCCTCTTGCCAATTTCAGTTTTTTTTTTTTTTTTTTTTTTTTTTTTTGTAGAGACGGCGTTGGAATTGTGACTACTTCTCTTATTTGGGTCGTACCAGTAGTATGTACTAGGGATGTCGCGAACCACCCTAGTTCGATTTCGAAAGGTTTCGATATTTGCGAAGCGAACTGAGGTTCGATTTCGAAAAATTTCGATATTTTCGTACCGACCGAGGTTCGAATTCGAAAAATTCGCAACTTTCGATCACAGTAGAGTTTCAAACTCGAAAAGTTCGAAGCTTTCACGGTTTCTAAAATTTCGGGTTCGAATATTTCGAATATTTTTTTACTTGAGGTTCGATAAATTCGAAGATTTCGAACTTTCCTAACTTGAAAATCGAGATATTTGAAAAACCTGAATTTCTTAAGATCTGAAGTTCGAAAAGGTCGAAGATTTCGAAATTCTTTGGAAATAAAATTCGAAAACTTCGAACGCATTGAATTTTTATAGACATGAAGTTCGAACAATTCGAAGATTTTGAATTTCTTTCTGCATAAAGTTCGAAAAGGTCGAAAGTTTCGATTCTCTTTTAACGCTGAATTAAAAAAAAAAAAAAAAAACTTCGAAGATTTTGATTTTTTTTTAAGTCCAAGTTTTCAAAGTTCGAAGTCCAGTTTTCAAGTTCCTCCACAGTTTCAGTTTCAAATAACGTTTTCACGACTCACTGGTTTTCACGAAATCAAGTTTAGAAAGGTTAGGGTGTCATACCTAGTATCCGCGAAGTTGGTCAGGCAATTAAATGAGACGACAAGTGTCCCGGATGTGCTGTAATATTTGCCAGTGCAGAGTGACGTGTGACCATATATCAGTAATTGTGACCGCCAGCCCGGGGGGTTCTTTAACGTGCATCACGCAGTAGTGATCACACGAACACACTGTTTTACGATACTCATCCAGTTCGAAATGGCCAGGGGCGGGCAGGAGGTTGAGGCTCAGAAAAACCTTGAAGCGACCTGGCAAACTACCTCCCCACCCCTTGCACGCTGGTAGTAATCCGATCGAACGCCGCCCGAGTGACGCAGGCATAGTAAGTTAAGTTTGTAATTGTCCTGGAGGTTTATTTTCCGGGAAGGAGGAATCGCCTCGCAAAAAGCACAGAAGCCGACACAACTCGAGGTCGAGGAGCGTTCTACCATACAAGTGGCGTCGGAAGAGGAAAAACGGGGGAGGGAAGAGGGGAGGGGGGGGGGGGGGGGGCCTCAGCTCCCCTTCCCCCCTTCCAGATATTTCGGACTGTTAAAGAAAACAATACGGGGAAAGAGGGCGTGTTCGAGCTTATTTTAATCTGAAATTATTCATGCCTATGTATAGCTACTGTCGCTCTTCACTGCATAAAAGATCGCGCAGATGGTCATTGTTAGAAACTCGTTGTCAGAAGGCACTACTCGTCACATGCTTAGTGGTTCGGAAGTTCAAAGCTATGTCTTTACGACCTAAATAACTGTGCCAATGGTAAAAAAAAAATAATAATAATAAATGCGGGGATAAAAAGCTGGAGAAAGAAAAAAGCTATCAAGAACTCGCCGGATGTGTTTCTTGCATATTCAGAGGTTCAGAACTTCGAAACAACTTTCTCCTACCAAAATGTGTACAGGCTAAAAGAAACACGTCCCAGGAACGTGAAGCGAAAAAAAAAAATGTTTTCTTTAATGACGTGCTGAACTTGAACAATATTAGAAATCTTCTCCCATGAGTTAATTTATTCCTTAACGTGAAAAAACAATAAATACATTATTTTGTATTCTGCAGATAGGCAATGATATGTACTGTCTGTGGTGTTAATTTAAATGCGATACCTCAAACAACTTAGACGAAATAAATACCAAGTTTAGGGCATAATTGCATGTAGATACATGTTTGGACATTTCTTCGAAACTCACCTTGAATAACAATAGTCATATCTTAAGACGACACTTATCTAGGCTATACATAGATCATTCTTAAAACGTTTAACATCTCTACCATAAATAGCTTCGGCTACATCGCGCTTCAAATCTGGCATAAACGATAATCGTCAAAAACTCGTCGTCCTTCCTCGCTCCTTCGGGAATTTATTTCTTTAAAACTAAGCATGCCAGAACATTGCAATAAGCGGCATTGTCTTTCGTAAAGAACGGAACACCGCATGTAAAAGTTCGAGAAAAAAAATTACGAATGTACCTCACTACTTGAATTCAAATGAAACCGTCCGCCGGACTTTCGAAGTTCGACGAACGTCGAACTTTTACCCTAAAAGTTCGAATTTCGTCGAACTTTTGACTTTTCAGGATTCGAAAGTTCGAAACTTTTCGAATTCTATTGATAAATAAGTTCGAAAGTTCGAAAATTATCGATTTCCTTAGCATAGGAAATTCGTAAGGTCGAACATCTTCGAACTTT
Source organism: Ixodes persulcatus (assembly GCA_013358835.2). NCBI lineage: Eukaryota > Metazoa > Arthropoda > Arachnida > Ixodida > Ixodidae > Ixodes > Ixodes persulcatus. The sequence continues at coordinate 22,947 of JABSTQ010005208.1, forward strand.
TTAGTGCAAGAAATCCGAAAGTTCGAAAATCATCGAATTTTTTGGTCAGTCAAATTCGGAAGTTCGACAAGCATCGAATTTTTGCAGTGTGATAAGTTCGAAAAGGATCGAATTTTTTAGCGTAATAAGTTCGACGGTTCGCAAAGCGTCGAACTTCTTAGCTTAACAAGTTCGAAAATTCGACTTCCGTCGAATATTACAATATAGAAAATTCGAAAATGCGAAATCTTTCGAACCTTCCGAATCGCTTGATTCGATCATCAAAACTTCGATTCGAAAAAAGTTCGCGGCATCCCATCCCTATTTTTTTTTATAGTATGTACTTACAGAGCGCGACACTGTTAGCACGAACAAGCGATCGCCAGTTTTTCCAGTTGTTCTCTTTGAAATCAAGGGATGTCATCAGAGTTATTTTTGCTACGGAAAGAGCTCATTTAGTTCTATGATGTAAGCGATAAAATTTCGTGCTCGATAATACAATTTAAAAGTAAAATGCGAAAATGCGCCGATGTCGCGTTCGTGCCAACACTGTCGCGATGTGTACCTTTATTACCTTTAGCAAACCGTTGCCGTGCTCCGCGTCCCGCACTACCGGAGCCTTTGAAGCATGCGTTTAAGCGCGCGCCCTGCGGTCACGGTATACCACCCGGGCGCGCGCTTGAAAGCATGCTTCAAAGGCTCCTGTAGTGCGGTACCCGGAGCACGGCATCGGTTTGCTAAAGGTCCCTAATATTGTGAAAGTGTAAATGCTTTAGTTACGGCATTTTTCTTTACCACTGAAGGATGTTAAACATCGCTATATTTCACGTCCAAACCTTCGTTTTATAGCAGGTATGTAAAAACGAGCGACGATTCTAAGCAAAATAACAATCGAAAGGAATTCAGAGTGTGTTCAATGTTCGCTAGCATTCCGGTGGCGCTTATACACCGACACGCGGGCTTGACGTCACGGAGCTGCGGCGGCGCTGCGATCGCGCCGGAGCCGGGGGGTGTGGGCAAAAGCGCGCACGTTTCGCATGGGCGTCATAGCATTTCAGCATGCCGTGAAGCTGTGTTGCCGTTAATTGCACCGAAATGTACAGAAAAAGTAGGGGGGTGAGTTTCCACAAGTTCCCGGCAGACTCTGAAAGGCATAGAAGGTGGATAATATCCGTGGATCGAAAAGAATGGTCGCCTCGCGCGAACGACCATTTGTGCGGCAAACACTTTCTTGAAGTCAAGTCCGGCTTCCTTTTCAATCTCCGTCCCGAAGCTTGCTTATGTGCAGGGAAACTGTTGTCTGATCGAGACCACCCAAATTTTGTTCCCATGGTGTTCGCGCACAAAGCATCGGCCAAGCGCTCGTCGGAAACTCGCTACGCCCGTGCTACCCAGCAGAAGGGGATCGGCGACAGAACGGCAGTGTTGAAGGCGCTACTGAAAAAAAATAACGAAATACGTTACTCGTTACTTACAAATAAAAGGTGCGCGTTACTGAGCTACGTTACCTAAAAATAAAAGGAACGCGTTACCGCTACCGATAAAAAGCAACGCACGTTACTTCTGCGTTACTTTCTTTTAAATTATGATTTAACACATTTTACGGTTTTGACGATACAGGTCAAATATCAAGAAACATTATGTCCATGCAGAAACTGAACATAATTACTCTATCTCTTTTTACGGTTGCACCTAAATACTCACGAGAAAAAACGCAAAGAAAAACATGGCTTGATGCCTAAAACACAGAAAAAAATTGAAGTGTAATTTCTTAAAGACTTGGGACGAAGTAACGAGTAACGTAACTACGTTACTTGAAATAGCAACGTAAGTACGTACGTTACCCGTTACTGTGTCGAAAACGTAACGAGTAGGTTACTACGTTACTAAAAAAAGGAACACGTTACCAACAACGCCGTTACTTGTATGGTGTTACCGCCAAGACTGCAGAACGGACAAAGCGTTACCGCTTGTCATGCCTTGTGGTCATGAGGGTAGGAAAAATATCATACCTTGACGTCAAGACGCTGCGTGTATTTAATCAATTATTAAATACACTTCCGTTGACCCAGAGTCTGCTGATCCCGCCGGCAGTGCGGAAACCGACTCGAAGTAATCGTAGGCCTCGAGAGACTTGTACGCCTGCACCGTGTCGGCCGTGAACTGGCTTGGCGAAAAAACTAAATAAACGACGACGTGAGCCGTCGACTTCGGTGGCAGCAACTTTACGTCGGAAGTCCAGCAGGCGTTGTTTACGGCGTACGGATCCTCGTAGGCAACGCCGTCCACGCACAGTTTGTTTCGATACCGCTGCCATTCAGGCTCGGGCAGCGAGCTCAAACAGTCGGGCATAGCATACGACATACGTTGTGAGGAAATACGACGCACAAATAAGGATACAAGCGTCCCTACAACGTCAACAACGAGCGCACGCCATAGAACGCAATGGCGAAAACACGGAGAGCCGGGCTGCTTTTGCCCACATAGCTACCGCGCATGCGCGGCCTTCCGGCCGTGTTGGTAAACAGAGTCGCTCCGCGTGTCAGTCTATATATTCGCAACTTTCAGCGATGGTGGTACCGCGGTGTGAGAATCGCGCTCCCTAGCTCCTTGATGATTGGCCTCATAATAAACGGGCTTGCCTACACCTTCCTGACGTGAAAAAATAACGTAAGGCTCTAATACTGTTCGTATATAGCAAAACTAGAATTACTTACGCGTCGCAGAGCCAGCCCCGAACCGATGTTTTACGACGATCATCCAGATGACAGCCATTTTCATAGGAACCAGTGCGCCCCCTATAGGTCGTGAAAGTTGGGAATGGCTTATAGGCCCACCCTGTCACTATATGAAAATGAGCCGGTCATGCATCTTTACGAGCGGTTAAAACACCATTCCAAGCGTAAAGAATAAAGAATGTGGGCTATGAAAGGTGTGTCATTTTTATTATTTCCTCTGTCGGGCAGCTTTTATCGGGCAAGTGTTCTCTGGCTTCTCCCTATTTTTAAAGATTTCGAGCGTGCGGGTGATGTTTTGAACGCAAAACAAGCATATCTTCGCACGTACTTATGATCAGAAAGAATAAAGTGGTACTTATTTATTGCAAATCGGACTATATTATGTGGCCTTCAATTTATTTTGATCGCCTACATGCACAGTACGTTACTGAACCAGTGTTACTGCGTAGTTCTTGCCGTCTTTCTTGGTTTTCCACATGTCCTTCGTTCCTTTGGCACGTATATCCCCCATGCTAGAAACCGCCGACGCCGTGTTCGAGCTAACAGTGTTCGACAGTGCATATAAGCACATGTACAAAGCCGTTTTAGCACCGTTTTAATGCAATGAATTGGAAAAAAAACGCCGTAAATCACCAATTATTTTGTCTGCCTGACTGAGAAATGTTAGAATCTACCTAGTACGTACGAATCATTCGTAATATTTGCTCTTATAATCGAACGCAGAGAAAAAAAAGGCACTCGTTTCTTCCCATAGACATGCATTACGGAAGTAAATTTCTGACTGTCTGCTGTCTGCTTCAATTTGCCAGAGTCCACTAGCGCCAGTTGAACATAGAGAATAATAATTTAACTCAATGGCGTCGACGACACACTTACTGTTTCAGAATACTGGAAGAGCCATCTAAAAACCCTCATAGCAGCAAATATCTCTGTATTAACAAAATTTAGTGATGAGAGCTGCCTTTATTCGCGTCTCCATCTCGTTGCTCGCCCTCCTGCGGCGGAAACGGGGAGCGCTCTGTGAGGGTCCCTCGGCTCTCCTGCTCAGCGAACACGGCGGAACTGGTCGCGATCATGGCTCACCAACGGTCATTTCCGAATGCAAACAACACTCTTCACTGTCCCAATGTAGGGCTGCAGCCAGTATAGGATTGTATTTTATTATAGAGTTTTAGTGTTACGTATAGAAGCAAACGCAAGCGTTGTGCGTTTTGTTAGAGTTGCGTGCTCCACGCTGCGCATGCGCGTTGTTGCCATGTTCCAATCCAAGACCGCAATTTTGGGCTCCGCGCACGCGCACTGTTTACCACGCAACGCTAAAGCAAACACAGTGTTTGCGTTTGCTCCTATACGCAATACTAAAACTCACGTCTATTTCACCGCTTTCCAACACCAACGAAACGTTCTGCAGTGGGCAGACGTGCAAGCTGGTAGCCATTTCCTGGAACTGGAAAGGCTGAGATCGGCAAAACGACGGCGCGTAAGAATTAAAGAAAAGAAATGTTCTAAAAAATTGGTGATCTAAAAAAAACAAAAAAACAGCATTGTTTTTTTTTTTTTTTGGGGGGGGGGGAAGGGGAGGGAGGGGAGGGGGACAAGAGGGGGGGGGGGGCATTTGGTTCGGAAGCAGTGAAGCAGTGAAAACGCGAAGTGCTCGACGTGCGCACTCGGCAAATTGAAGAGAAACAGCTTTCCGAAGTCTGGTAGAACGAAGGCCCCATTGAACCTAGTTCACTCGGATGTTGTTGGAAAGATCACACCTGTTTCGAAGGGAGGGTCGAACTACTTTGTAACGTTCATTGATGACTACTCCAGATACACTTTAGTGTACCCAATGAAGACAAAAAATGAAGTGCTGGACAGATTCGACCAATACAGACAAATGGTCGAGAACCTTCACAAAACGAAAGTGAAGATGATACGCATTGACAGCGGAGGTGAATACATCAGCCGGGAATTCACCCAGTACCATGCTAAGCATGGTATCTTGCGACAGCTGACAGTGCCCAGAACGCCTCAGCAAAATGGGGTGGCTGAGAGAATGAACCGAACGTGTTGGACCAGCGAGGTGCCTACTGATTGAATCGGGCATCACAAAGAACTATGGGCAGATGTTGGGGTGACTGCATCACACATTCGCAACAAGTGTCCATCGAAAGCACTCGACGGAGCGGCTCCCGAAGCCATGTGGCTTGGCAGAGAGGTCAAGTTGAGCCACCTGAGAGTGTTCGGATGCAAGGTATGGATAGTTGACAAC
>JABSTQ010005209.1:0-76610 GCA_013358835.2 Ixodes persulcatus
ACGCCGATTCTTCCAAAACCCCACGCGTGTACATAAGGGGCTCCGCGTGGCGAGCCGCGGTAAGTTTCGCCTCAGCGTTCGATCTTGCTGCTTCGCCGCCTTCGACGCCCGCGACGCTCTCTGTTATCTACTCTTTCTTTCTGTTCCTTTCTTTATTTTTGGGCACAAGTTCGCCCCATTAAACGTTCAGTTTACTCAGTTATTGTCGCCTCATCACTTGTCATTCGTGACAATATCTTGACAATTCCTGATTTTTTCCAGTAATTAAAATTTCCTGACCATTGCCCGGTTTTCCCCCGGTCGCTAGACATCCTGGACAGTAGCAGTGCAAAAAGCTTCCTGCCCGGGGATGGCGACGTTCTGGGCCGTCCTATATTGTATCAGGGACTCGCAGCGCGCTACACAGCTCCGTTAAGTCCATCTGCTCAAAAACGAAACTGCTGGCGGAAAGCTTCACTATCTATGTCGAGCACATCCTAGTAGCCTCGCCCGGACCAAAACTCCGCGGAACGGGTACTCCATATTCAGAAAGGAGAGTTCTTCGATTTCGTCCCACCTCAAAACGCTAAGGCCAAGGGGATCCTCGAAAACGCACGTCGCCATGGCTTCAAGTGGTCACCTCCGCCGACTCGCCTCACGCCCGTGCCGCACCGTGCTTCCTATGGCTTCCCGTGACAAGCCACCGGGGGAGACTAGATTAGCTAGTCTCTACTTGGCTAGATGTAGCTTGCTGCTGCATTCTGTAATTTCTGCAACTTATAAAACTTAATTGATGTTTTTTTTTAATTGTATTAATGTAAGAAGTGTTATTTTTCCTTCAGTGAAACACCTTTCTTTTAATTCGTTATTTTTTTTTTATTTTGAAAATGCAAATCTGTTCCACTAGGGAGCGGCCCAGCGCCTCAAGCGACCGTTTCGGATGTATCGTCTTCAAAATGGTCTACTACATGGCATTCCTCTTCTGTGTATCGGTATCGTATGGTTATCATATTGTTATAGGGTATCGTTATAGGAAAGATCTACTAAAAGTCTCTATTACCTACTATTCTTCTATTCACCGCAAAAACCGTAGTGAAAACAGTCGGGCTCCTCGTGGGTGAATGCGCATTTCTCGTTTATGTGGAAAGTAGAACTATAGTTGGGTGTATTTCGGGTAAGATCTGTGTTATAATATCAAGACGAACGCGTTTTAGGTGCCAAGAGCACGGTTTCTTCCTACAACCAAAGCTTCTAAGAACTACTTTGCGCAGCGCTGGAACAATGTGCAAAACCTACTTTTCTGTTAAGGTTGCAACACGTACATATGAAATTGACTCAGCTCGGATCGAATACGAGTACAGCGTCAGCGTTCGGCGAGCATTCGATGTCAAATTATACAATCTTCGTGTAAAAGAAATGTCGATGACCAATGCTGCGGGATAGGGTTTTGAAAAAAATTGCGATGGCGTAGCTCCGCTATGCCAGGAGCGTGAGCTTATGCACACAAAATGAGAGGCGCTATCCAGCGGCTGCGGTGCAGCGTCAGATTTGGCTACTGCGCAACGGAGGACGCACAGCTGGGCACGCGGCGGCGCCAGTGCGTCTGTCGTGGCTATGACGTCACTCCTCTGGAATGCGCAGACCGGCGAGGCGGACGCGGCGGCGGCGGCTCCGGTGCGCCAGCTATGCGCCGTGTGACGTCACTGCTCCTTGCGCATGCGCAGCACAGAGCATGGCTCATTATGCGAGCCACGCGAAACTGCTCAACCTCGGCCAGTGTAGCTCACTCTACAAAACTGTCTACTCTTGAGCGACGGAGCGTATAAAGGAGTAGGAGACGGCAGTCTTGGGACGATGAAAAACGAGCAACACTGCACACGAACAATGTGTTTAATGCATCCTGTGCGCCGAGAAACTAAGGAAAAGAGGAGACGAGCGCGCAGTGGGACATCATAACGCCGAGTTCTGGTTGGAATGATTAGTGGACAGATCAAAAACTAACTGCCTTTCTATTGACTGTACTTGTCGAGCGCGTTCGGATGCAAGAGCCAATGGCCGGACGCCAGCGTTTCGCGTTCCAACGCGTTCGACGAGTGGAGTGGAGAAAAAGGCAGCTCGACTTGCGTCAATCCTCTAATCGTTCCAATCAGAGCTCGGAGTTCTGAAGTCCCGCAGGCTCTCGACTCTCCCTCTCTCTTATTTTCTCGGTGAATTCTTCGAATCTGGGGCGACGCGGCGTTTTTCAGGCTTTGGTCCATACAACGTCTTTGATGGCCTTCAGCCGCCTGAATCTTCCGTCACCACACAGGTTGGCGAAGTCGTCGTACTCCAGGTCGAAGGCGGCGATTCCCGATCCGCTGCTTTCCAGGTAGTTGGCGTAAAAATGCTCCGCCTGAAAGGACCACAAAGCCCGGTGGGGTGATCAGCACTTCAATCTACGATGCCTGCAGGAACGCGTGTCCCACCGGTAAGTTCAGCGACCCATACCGCCCATGAAACGAAAGTTGTCGCGAAGTGGCTATAAAGAATGTCAAAGAATGCGGAGTGTCATGCTGTCGGATGTCGCGATTCTGGCGGTTCCACGTAGAAGTCTCGGAAAAAAGCGCGAGGGAACACGACTGTCATTGTCGTCGTGGTGCCTCAGTTCCGCTGCCCAAGCTTCCGCAAATTGTGAAGCAGGAGAGGCACCTGCACCAGAACGGGCGTCTTTTACATCCAGCACAGCTGTTGTAAAATCGCCAAGATCGCGGCCAGCGACAGTACGAAACTTCTATAACGGCACCACGAAGAATGAAACATACAAGCTTTTTTGGACACCGTAAACACCCCAGTACGGACTAATTTCAGTCACTGTACTTAAGAAAACACCCTCCTCAATTATAGTCATTACCATTAGCATCAGCACCCCACAAATACTTGAGTAGTCTAATTCAATTACAATAAATAATAATCTCTAACTGTATTTTCACTGTTGTATCATTCGTAATTGTGCAGTCGTGTTTTGGTAACACAAACCCCGTTAATAAGTGCACCTCGCTTTGTAGAATGCATTTTTGAGGACGAAGTTGGCAAATTCAAGCGTTTTTGTGCAGTTATTGCGAGAAAAAATACAGATAACGGATGCCTTATTGGGGAACGTTGTTGTCCCGTATCGACGAGGCATGACTGGTGTATTACATTCTAATAAAATGAATCGTTGTAATTGAGTTACTTTGAAACCTTAGTAAACCAAAGCACTTGGCAGAGATACAGGACGTCGCAACGGCGTCTTTTAATGCAAGCCTATACTTCGATTAAGCTTTGCTCTATCCCTATAATAGATCACTCATGGGAATATAAGAAGGTCTGAATATTTATCCTAAGCTATTAGCAACTCTAGCCCAGCGCTTGCCTTTCGCGGACGAAGGAAGAACCAGAATAAAAAGGACGTCAGCGAGTACTGTAAGGCTTGTTGCCGCTGTTATTGCAATGTTCTGGCCAGCCTGATTGTGTAGAATGAAGTTTTAACGAAAACAACAACAACAACATTGGTGCATTAAAACATAATTGCTTTTCTGCTCTGCAAAAGCTTTGCACGAATGTACCACTATGTCTTATTATAGAAGACTTCTCGAACATTAAACACTCTGGATTGTGGCTGCAGTCTGAATCAGTGCTTATCCTGAAGAAAACGGTCCGCGGCTACCAGTGCTAAGCTCTTGCGTACAGTTTACGGAAAGGGATTATTCGATCCCGAAGCCGGAGAAAGCTGATGGCGGAACGGCTCTTCCAGATATAAATAAATTTCTCTCTCTCTCTCTCTCTCTCTTTATACATATATATATATATATATATATATATATATATATATATAGAGAGAGAGAGAGAGATAATTGAAAATATGATGATGATTGAACCGCACTTGATGAAATGAATCTATGTCTTACGAAGCCCCGAAAGCTAAAATAACGGCGGAGCCAGACTAAATTTAAACTGTTCGCCTCCCAACGTCCGGTCGGGTGTGCTAACCATTACACAACTGCACCTTGGCTTTTTGGCGTTTCTTATCTGTCTTATTAATTCACAATCAACAAAAAATATCTAAATAGAGGTGTTCTGGAAGCACACGTCGCCGCGTGGAACGCCATACGATACTTTCTGGCATGCGGTTCAAACTTGTTGTGTTTCAGAAATACTTACACTATTTTTCTCGTCATGTGTACAGTCAGCACGAAATGAAACCCGAACGCCGGAGCGCGTGGCCGTTGATACAGGCTGCTCCACCTGGAGGGCCCCTAAGAACTAATGAAAATGCGCCGGGTTGCGAGGGTGCGGGTCCTACTAAGATGAGCTCGACCCTCGCACGGTGCGTCTGGGAGTTCCGCGTTTCGTCGGTGGCGCGCTATAAGCGCCGTCACATCCGATACAAAAGCACTGTCACTCGCTTTGTGTATCGGATTCCCAGCGATATCTCTTCAGCGCTGTCATTCATTATCGCTTTGTGTATGGCAAGGGCGAAATGAAAGTTGAAACATTTCGTGCACAGAAGACCCGTAGTGCTTGATGACGTGTCACCGGAACCACGCTAGGGCGCCGGTGAACAACGTGCCACGCGCGCTTTCTGAGAAATAGTGAAACGTCATAAACGCGAAATAAAATTTGAATATTCGCACGACCCTACTCTTTATGAAAAAAAAAATGCTGCAACAGACCGATGCGGATGCCTCGGTTTTTATGAGCAATGTCCATGTTTTTGTGCGAGGTTATCAGTCGAATCTTAAAGAGCGAGGAATTGCTTGCCGACGCTCTCTTTGGTAACCACCGACATGCCAGGCGTATCAATTCCGGAGCGGAATAAATTCATCACCCTGTCTGAGCAGGGCCTATCGCAAAGAGTTATAGCCAGGTTAAGCGGCCGCCCGGTGTCGACCCGGCGACAGTGCGGCGACAGAAAAGCACCCTGAGTGACGGCGCTTACAGTGCACCACCGGCGAAACGCGGAAGTCCCAGACGCCCCGCGCGAGGGTTGAGGACATCTTAGTAGGACCCGCACCCTCGCACCCAGGTACATTTTCATTAGTTCTCAGGGGTCCTCCAGGTGGAGCAGCCTGTATCGATGGCCACGCGCTCCGGCGTTCGGGTTTCATTCCGTGCTGACTGTACATGTAGTATTCTTGTTTGGAAACTTTAGAAACACGGTATCATTATCCTTCGTGAGAAGCAAGCGCCATGTTTTTTTATATATATCACGGGCTTTTTTCATCATTGTACGGCGGTCTCCAAAGAGGAAATAGACGAAAATATCGTGATAATTGAACCGCACTTGGTCAAATAAATGAGTGTCTTACGAAACCCCCCAAAGCCAAAATAAACGGCAGACGCAGGACTTGAACTTTGAAACTCCCAATGTCTCCTAATATCGGGTAGGGTGTGCTAACCACTACACCACTACACCACTCCACCTTCGCTTTCTGACGTTTTCTATCTGTCGTACTAATGCCAATAAACGAAATGTATCCAATTAGAGGTGTTCTGGAAGCACCTCTGGTGGAAAGCCCGTGATATGTTAAAAGCGTGGCTCTTGATTTTCGCAGATGATGATGATACCGTGTTTCTGAAGCTCACAAACCGTGTTTCTGAAGCTCAGATGTACACGTGAAGAGACAACGAGTGTAATTATTTCTGGAGCACAACGAGCATGAACCAACTGCCAGAAAGCGTCGTACCGCGTTTCACGCGGCGACGTGTGCTTCCAGGACACCTCTGATTGGATACATTTCGTTTACTGCGCATTAATAAGACAGATAGGAAACGCCAGAAAGTCAAGGTGCAGTGGTGTAGTGGTTGTAGAGGTCGCAAGTGGCGCCTCTCACTTTTTTCGTTGCTTGCCTATATTATTGCGGGATTGAATAAACTCACTTTATTTGCCGGTGGGAACGCGATGCGTCTGCGTGCCATCCGAGTCCGCAACTTGGTGTCAGAAGCGGTCACGATAGCAGTGGCGCAACGCTCGCCCGATCGCTCGCCCGATCGCTCGCTCGCTCGCTCGACAGGGCCGGCATGACTACGCAGCAGGAGACAAGGCTTAGCGGACAGCCACTCGACAGTCCCCACGCGTCCCTCCCGTTACCGTCTCCGTTCGCCTTTGCGAACCCCAACACCTGGGAGCAATGGATTACGGTCATCGAAGACTTTCGCTTCGCTTCGGGACTACACCACGCCGGCGGCGAAGTCCAGGTAAGGACTCTTCTCTACCTGATGGGCTCCCACGAGGCTTGGCGCGTACTGGAGACGTTCGGCCTGTCTTCGGAAGCACTACTGTCCTTCGACGCCGTCAAAGAAGCCTGCACACGCCACTTCATGCATTCTACCAACAAGGCATACGCAAGCGTCATGTTTCACCGCCGAATGCAAGAACCCGGCGAAAACGTGGACGGGTTTTTCACGGGGCTCCGGTCGTTCGTCAGAAATGCGGTTACGCGTCGACGGCAGTTGAAGACCGACTCGTCAGGGACCGCTTCGTCGTGGAGCTTCGCGACAAGGAACTCGTCGACAAACTTTGCCGAAGTCCCGAGCTCTCGCTGGACGAAGCCCGCCTCTAGGCTCGTGTCCACGAGGAAGCCGGGCGCGCACGTGACACGCTCTTCGCCGAGTCTCTTCCCGATCACGTGGTCGGCCAGATACGCAGGAATGACTCCGAGGATCGACAACGCTTCGGGAAAAACCAACAGCGCAAGAGTGCACGCACTGACAAGCACGGGGCCACCAATAAGCATGACAGCGACAACCCCTGCAGTTACTGCAGCCGCACCACTCACCCCCGTGTGAACTGCCCAGCACGGGACGCCAAATGCAGCCGCTGCAAGCGGAAAGGTCACTTCGCAGCAGTTTGCGAACAGCGGAACCGACTTGGCTCTCTTCGGCTGCACGCGGTGACGCCGCGTCCCTTAGCCACGTTCACGCAAGTCTTTTTTGACGGTCACGTTGTGAATTTCAAGATCGACACCGGCGCCGAAGTCACTGCCTCACCCGAGACTTTTCCAGGCCTCCCTTTACAACTTCAACCTGCATAAGGCCAGCTCACGGGACCTGGAAACCACGTGTTGACCGTTTTGGGCACGTTCCACGCCACTCTCGCGTGGAATGGAACATTGACAGTCCAGCGCATCTACGTGCTGCCAGCATCGATCACGCCCTTACTTGGCTTCCCCGCAATCCAGGGCCAGGGCGTCGTCCGATTCGCAGGGGCTCTCACTAGCTCCGAAGGGCCACAGAAACGCATGCCTCTTTTTCGAGACTTCTTCGACGGGTTGGGCAAACTGCGAGAGGAGTACGTCATCCGTCTTCAACCCGGGACACGACCCTTTTCATTGAGCACGCCGAGAAGGGTTCCCCTTCCACTCCACGACGCTGTCCGGAGCGAGCTCGCGAAACTTGAAGCCGACGGGGTCATTTGCCGTGTTGACGGCCCCACGGAGTGGTGCTCTGGTATCGTCGTCGTTCCGAAGCAGTAAGGCGACTACCGATATATGTCTACCTGACCCGCCTCAACCAGGTTGTCCTGCGAGAGCGACACATACTCCCCTTCGTCGAGCACACTCTGGGACAACTTGGACAAGCCCAAGTCTTCTCCAGACTCGACGCAACGGGCGAGCTTTCATCAGGTGAAGCTTGCAGAAAGCTGCCAAGAACTGACTATGCTCATCACCCCTGTCGGGCGATTCTGCTTCCGACGCCTCCCCTTCGGCATCTGCACTGCACCGGAATACTTCCAGTGACAGATGAGCCGCGTCCTGGAAGGCCTCGAGGGTGTGGTAAATATGAACAACATCTTGGTCTTCGGCAGCACTCAGGCTGAGCACAACCGTTGTCTGAACATCTTGCAGCGTCTCTAGGCAGCCGGAGTTAAGCTCAACCGCACCAAGTGCGTCTTTTCGGCACGCGAAGTCAAGTTTCTGGGCGTCACGGTCAGCGACAGAGGAATCAGTTCCGACCCGGAGAAGATCAAAGCGCTCGCAGATCTCGAGGCTCCCTCCGACGTCAGTGGAATGCGACGACTGCTGGGAATGGCCAACCACTTGGGACGTTTTCTTCCCCACTTGTCGGACACGACAGCACCTCTCCGGGCTCTTTTTCAGAAGACTAGTACATGGATTTGGGGGCCTGCACAGCAGCACGCTTTCCAGAAACGGAAAGGGCTGCTCAGCTGCAACGCCTGTATGGCCGGGTACGACCCTACCTACCCCACGACTGTGTCTGCCGACGCAAGCTCCTACGGCCTCGAAGCGGTTCTCCTACAGCAACAACTCTCCGAAGAGCAACGTGTGGTAGCATTTGCAAGTCGTTTACTCACTCCGACGGAGTCCAAATACACCCAGACCGAAAAAGAGGCACTTGCCGTGGCTTGGGCTGTTGAACGATTTCATCAGTTTGTGCGAGGTATCCAGTTCGACGTCCATACTGATCACAAGCCTCTAGTCACACTTCTGGGCAACGCCGAGCTAGAACTCGTCTTTTCTGCGGAGGAGGCTCCTTCCCTTCCAGTTCCGGGTACTCTACGTCCCTGGGAAGCTTATCGCCACCGCCGATACCCTCTCCCAGGCTCCAACTACTACGCAGGTTGCCGGTTTGCAAGTCGACTCCCTCGATGTAGAGCGCTTTGTGAACAACATCGTGAAAAGATGGCAAGACCTGACTGCTCCGGGTCTTGAGCAACTGCGCAAACACCAGGAAGACGACGGAACCTGCATGGACTTGGCTCGCCTCTGTGAGCGTGGGTGGCCGCGGCTAGCGTCGCAAGTTCTAGCCCATCTCCGTTGCTCTTGGAGCACAAGGAGCAACATCAAAGTCTGCGAGGGGCTGCTGCTCTACAACAACCGGATCCTGGTTCTTGCAGTGCTCCAATGTGACATGCTGGCCAGACTGCACAAGGTCCACCAGGGGACTGGCCGTTGTAAGGCATGGGCGCGCGAGTCCGTGTGGTGGCCGACCCTCAACTCGGAACTGGAACAACTGGTTGCTGGCAGAGTCATGTATACAGAGAGTTTGGTCAACGGGAGGCGCAGGCAGAACCAGGGCCTGCAACAGACGCAGAAAGTGGGCTTGGCATGTTCTCTTGGCCAACTAGAAGCCGAAAAAAATCCCCTAGCGGTAGTAGCGAGAAATAGATTTGGTCGTTTTAATAAGCGCGTAAGAGCTAAATGTCTCCCCCATGTGTGTTCATGGTATTTTCAACCATGAATGGTTTCAACCTTTCATGGTTGAAAATAGGGTGCACGTGATGTTTCGATCATGATCATGCAGAATGATGTATGAAACGAATGCGCCGCTCAACTCTGTTTTGTTCGCAGAGTGTATGACCGCTCGGAAGGCAGGTTCCCAGCCCTCGGCGCTTGGCGTACGGAATATGTTGATCGTTCCGCTAGTCGCACGCTTCCACCATGATTTCGGATGACCGTGATTGAAACATCATGTGCAACGTATTTTCAGTCACTGAAAGTTACTCTGATGCACTTATCAGGTTTGTTTCTCGCGACCACCGCCAGGGTATTATTTCCGGCTTCTGTTTGGCCACATTCGAATTCGTGAAGATGCCCTGGAACACGTCCAGCCCGCTTTCTGCCAATGACGCCTCCTCATTTGTCTCCTATACTTCACAACGAATGGCCAAACTCTCTACATATACGGCTCTGGTGGCTGGCTGCGAGACCTGTGCACAGACGCGGATAGAGCGCCACGAGCCGCTCATGGGCTGCCAGGCCCCAAGCAGGCCCTGGTTCCGGGCGGGGTCTGAACTGTTTCAGCAAGGTGGACGCCACTACCTCCTGGTGGGAGATTACTACTCGAGCTATCCAGAGGTAACTACCCTGTCATAGACGTCCTCCTTGGCTGTGATAGCGGCGATAAAGACTATTTTCGCACGCTTCGACATTCCAACTGTCGTCGTCTTTGACAACGGGCCACAGTTCTCCTCAAGGAATTTCGCCTCCTTCGCGTCTTCCTATTGCTGCCACTATGTAACCAGCAGCCCCAGGTACCCGCAGGCAAACGGAGAGGCTGAACGCATGGTGCGGACAGTGAACAGCCTGCTGACCAAGACGAAGGATCCCTACCTGGCACTGCTCGTCTGTCGCGACATCCCGAGAGAAAGTGGATGGATCCAAGCGCAACTTTTGATGGGGAGAAGGCTGCAGACCACAGTGCCGAAGCTCGAGGAGGCTCTGATCCCTTAATCACCTCCAAGGACGCTCTTCTACCAGCAAGACTCGTCTGCCCGACGCCAACAGGCGCAGGACTACAACAGGCGCCACGCCACTCGTCCACTTCGCCCGCTGTCTCTGGGCGAAGATGTTTAAATCGCGGATGTTCCGGGAGCTGCGCGTGTCCTGGGGCCAGCAAGACGACCTCGCTCGTACGTTGTACAGACGCCAACAGGCATGCTTTTGCGGAACGGTCGCCATCTGGTTCCATTCACACCATCCCAGCCTTGTGGGCAACCTGGGGATTCCAAGCGTTTGGCCCAGGTTGCCCCTCCGACAATCATGAGTGGTCATCTTCACCACGATGGGGCCAAGGGCAACTGGCCACGCGAGCGGCGTTCCGCCGCTGATAAAGGGCCGTCGCAGCGTATGCGCGGGGGCTGTTGATATCGCGGCGCAGGCGATAGTGGTCATTAAATGTTTACGTGTTGTTCAACCGGTGTGTTGTGTCATTCCCCGAGACGCTTAGCAGCAAAGGAAATCCCACACTGGCGTCCACGTGATATGCTGCTCGTCTGGGAGGATGGCCGCGAACTGGGTTCGTTCTTGCTTTTTACGTGGTCCATTTCGCGTTCCTGAGTTTGCTCACATTTGAGGGGGCGGTTTTTTACAAGTCTAAGTTCAGTGACCTGCGGAAGCCTTCACTACAACAGGATGCCGTCTACAGAGGACGCCGACAAAAACGTGAGTGAGGCCGACCTTTTGACGCTCGGCGCACTCGCGGATAACGCCGCCAGCGACATGAAATTAGACGCTAAGCCTGCAGTCTCAGTCCCGGCAGGCGCATCATCAGAGGGTGGTCTAACAGAACTAAGAGTGGCCATGACCATGCTTCTTCAGTTACAACGAGAGCAGATGATGCGCTCAAGCCTCGCTCCTGCTGCTAGCCCGCCCCCAGGGGACTACCTAAGGCTCTCGCTTAGCGTTCCGGTTTTTTCGGGGTACGCAGATAGGAAGTCAGTCGCGATGTTCATCTCGGAACTGCGGGACTACCGAGCTGCGTCGGGAATTGACGACGAAACCATTCTCACCCGCCTTATGCCGGTTGCACTGACAGACAGTGCAGCACTGTGGAGGCAAAGACAAACTAAACTCACAAGTACGTCAGATTTCGAGGCGCGATTTAGCACGGAGTTCCTGCCTCCGGATTACAGCATGCGGATTAGGAACGAGCTGCGCGCGCGCACACAGCACCCGTAAGAGTCACTCATTGAGTTTGTAAGGGCTCTGCAGCACCTGTACTATATCGCCGACGCCGCGGCGCCAGACGCGGAGAAAGTAGAACGCGCCATCCGCCAAAGCCACCCGCGTTTTCATATCCATCTCAGGGGACGCACCTTTAAGAATTTAGACGAGATGGCATGGGAGGCGATCACCATTCAGGCTGACATCCTCGCCGAACTAAGATACCGCCCCCCTCCACCGGAGAACATGACCCTGGAACCATCATTTGCGGGGTATGGAAACGCCTGTGTACACAAAGTCGCGAGAGAACCAGACGATTCCAACCAGGCGTCTGTCCCCCGAACCCTAGATCCTCCAGCATACGAATCACGGAGGCGCAGCGGTTATGAGGGCATACATTCACAACTCTACAGCCTCTCCATTGGTCAAGATGAGTTATTGACCTCTGGACCGCTAACGTGGAGCTCGGGAGGGTCAAGAAAGAGCGGGACACCGCACGAAGCCGATGGGCGGGCCACGCCCCTTTGTTTTTGATGAGGCCAGCCAGGACACATACACCGGGACTGCAGCGAACGGCAGCGGCCGCCTCAGACACATTGAAACGGCTACGGCCGGTGGTAGTAAGAAATTTCTACTCTCCGCCGGCTGCGCCGAAAACACAATCCACAAGATCGAGCCGCCGCAGCCGCCTCCGGGATTCCCGGAGGCTCACACGGGCTCCGGTGACGGACTATTTTCGTCGACCCTCGGTGGCCCTCTATCAATTTCTCTCTGTCATAACACTCCCCGTTGTGAGGGGCGGGTCTGCTTCCGCATCGACACCCGGCGCCCAGCTCACACCGTTCGCGGTCTTGAGACTCCCGGCGTGTCTGCTCTCGCATCGACAACGGGGCGGCCAGCTCACAACACTTTCCGTCATGATACTCCCGGCGTGTCGACTTTCGCATCGACACCCGGGCGCCCAGCTCACACTGTTCGCGGTCTTGAGACTCCCGGCTTCTCTTTTGTACCGACATCCGGGCGGCCAGCTCATAACACTCTTCGTCGTGAGACGCTCGGCGTGTCTGATTTTGCATGGACACCCGGGCGCCCAGCTCACACCGTTCGCGGTCCTGCGACTCCCGGCGTGTCTGCTTTTGCACCGACACCCGGGCGACCAGCTCATAACACACTTCATCGTGAGACTCCCGGCGTGTCTGATTTTGCATGGACACCCGGGCGACCAGCTAAAAACACTCTTCGTCGTAAGACTGCCGGAGTGTCTGATTTTGCATGGACACCCGGGCGCCCAGCTCACAGCGTTCGCAGTCCTGAGACTCCCAGCGTGTCTGCTTTTGCACCGACACCCGGCGGCCAGCTCACAAAACTTTCCGTCCTGAGACTACCGGAATATCGACTTTCGCATCGACACCCGGGCGCTTCGCTCCCACCGTTCGCGGTCTTGAGACTCCCGGCGTGTCTGCTTTTGCACCGACACCCGGGCGGCCAGCTCACAACATTCTTGGTCATGAGCCTCCCGGCGCGTCTGCCTTTGCACTGATCCCCGGGCGAACAGCTTCCACTGTTCCCGGTCGTAAGGTACCCGAAGCAACTGCATTTGAGTTGAACCCTAATGCGATTCCCATTCAGACAAAGGTCGGCCCGTCAGATTCTGGCCCGATCCCCAGCGTCACAGCCGCGTTGAAGTTCTCAACAGCAAGGATGGTCGCTCTGGATGGCCGGACACTAATGGATTCGCACCAGCAGAAGGGGGTAGAAACAGCCTCTCTAAACGAGAAACCGACAGTGTTCATCCCAGCTGTGAGTAGAATCGAAGCTACACCCAAATCTCTTAAACCTCGTATGACTGTGAATGTACTAGGTACCCAGTGGCCGCTCTTTTAGATACTGGTACTAACCTATCGCTTATTGGGGATGCTGTATTTGCGGAACGTAACAAGAAAAGGATGCATCTCCGGTCAGCAAACGTGAAATTGCAAGTAGCGTCGTGGTTCGTACTGCCGGCTGCCGGCGCAGTCAGGTTACGAATTTCCTTTCATGACAGAAAGCGAAGACAACGGTTCTTGTACCTCCCAGGACTGCCAGTGACCATGATCCTTGGGAGAGATTTATTGCAGCGGAGCGGGTTTCGCTAGACTTCGCCCAAGCTGGATATTGGTTGGGAGGCGAAACGAAATTAACGCCGTTTACCAGACGGCAGGATTGTATTCCCGGTCAAGCGTTCCCGTTAAACTTTGCCGGGCAGATGTCTATACTTCTGGACAGCGTGCTGGAGGCCGTGCAAAAGTGTTCCGGTGAAGACAACCAGAAGCAGCTCCAGCACCTGCTGGAACCCTTATCACCGATGTTCACGGAAAGACCTGAAAAAACCGATCTCCTGCGGCACCGCATAAAAACCAAGGATGCACCTCCGCGGAGGAGAAATCCGAGATCCATAAGTGCTCACAAGCGCGAACTTCTTAATGAAGCGCTATTGGAAATGATCGACACAGGCGCACTACGTCAGTCAAAGAGCCCATGGGCTTTCCCGGTGGTCATTGCTCCAAAGAAGGGCGGCACAGCAAGGCTTTGTGTTGATTACAGGTGCCTAAATGAAGTGTCAGTCAGAGACAGTTACCCGTTTCCCAGTATTTGCTCAGTAATGTATGCCCTTGGAATCGCAACTCTTTGCACAATCCTCGATTGCAGCCGCGGATTTCTGCAAATCGAAGTTCACCCGGTTGATGTAAAGAAGACCGCATTCATTTGCCACAGGGGATTGTTCGAATTCACTCGCCTTCCCTTTGGTTTGTCCAACTCTCCCGCCAGCTTGCAACACCTAATGGACGTTGTCCTCGGTAACGCGACGTACGAGTATGCGATGGCGTACATGGATCACGTGGTGGTGTTTTCACGAACATTCGAGGAGCATCTCGTGCACCTTTAGATCATACTCGAACAAATGCGTCAAGCCGGCCTTATGATACATCCAGATAAAGTCCAGTTGGCATTGCCTGTAGTCAAATTTCTCGAATTTGTAGTAGACAACGCAACGCTGCGCCCGAATGAAGATAAGCTTCGCGCAATAACGGAGTACCCACCCCCTCATGACGTCAAAAGCCTGCAGAGATATCTCGGGATGATTGCGTTTTATAGAGATTTCACTCCGCAATGCGCTGAGATAACGGAACCTCTGAACCAATTCCTTCGCAAAAAAAAAAAAAAAAAACGAAATGGCGCTGGGGGCAACAGCAGCAAACCGCAATTCGTGTCTTTCAAGGGCTGCGACTAAAAACGCGTGTCTAAATCTGCCCGATTTGAATCGTCCGTTCATCTTGCAGACCGACGCAAGCGATTACGAGCTAGGAGCAGGTCTTCTGCAGGAACATGACAGCGTTCTTTGTCCCGTAGCTTTCGCCAGTTATACGCTAACTGGAGCGGGGCGAAACTACTCAACAACCGAAAAACAGTGTCTTGCAATTATTTTTGCGCTTAAGATGTTTGACACCTACCTTGACGGCGCTTCGTTTTTGCATTCAAATTGACCACATGGCTCTCTCTTGGCTCAAAGGGTTTTAAAACCCTGAAGGACGACTCGCTCGATGGGCCCTTTCGCTCCAGCGCTACAAATACACAATCGAGTACAAGCCTGGAGTGGCTAACCACGTTGCAGATGCGTTGTCCCGTGCTCCACTTCTCGGGCAGGAAATGCAGGTGGATCCCGACTTGGTGGCACTAGCCAATGCGGCGCCCATCACACCAGATTCACGGTGGGGAACCCTGGTGAGCAGAGAGGAGCTCCGGGCGGCCCAGCTGTCTGATGAACTTTGTCAAAAGGTGATGCACCAGCTGGCAGAAGAAAACGCAGCCGACGCTGGGAATCCCAGAGACTTGGACTCATACCTGCTCAGCAGCGACGACACCCTGCTGCGATACATCCCCCAGGTGGTCGATGGGTCCAGCGGCCCGCCATTCCTTACTGCAATACCACTTAAACTGCGTAAGTCATTTATAAGATATATGGATGATCCCGCCTTGGCAGGCCACAGCAGTGGGAGTAAAATTTACGAAAAGGTATCCCAAATTGCAAAGTGGCGAGGCATGAGGCAGGATGTAATGAGGTACTCACGTAGCTGCCCGGTTTGTCAGAAGGCGAAACCTCGAGGTGGCCAACCACCAGGTTTAATGCAGTCGGTCGAAAGCAAGTACCCCTGGGAGTGTTTTGCTGCGAAGTTGTCGGTCCCTTACCCCGTAGTCCACGCCGCAATCAATATTTGCTAGTAGTGACCGACCATTTGACGAAGTGGGTTGAAATTTTTCCTTTGCGTAAACTGGACTCTAGGAAAATCGGGGACTGTCTTCTCGAGACGTTCGCGCTCTTTGGTTTTGCCGCAACGCTTATTACAGACAACTCTTCTTATTTTGTTAGCAAGATGTTCGTGGATGCGTGTAAGGCGCTAGGCGTACGGCACAAACGGACTTCGCCGTACCATCCACCGGCAAATATCACGTGAAAGAGTGAACCGTAAGCTGAAGCAGATGCTTCTAGCACATACACAGTGACACAAAGAATGGAACGCAAAATTGGCAGAAATGGCATTCGCTACCCTCACAACAATCAACCGGTCCACGTGCTTTACTCCGGCTCAACTTAACTTTGGGAAAGAGCTCATGTTTCAACTGGGAAACGCCTTCTTTGCACAGATCCTGCAAGCATGCAGCGCACTGCCACGCGGTTCGCAGAAGATCTCCGAAAGCGTTTCACGGAGAACCTGCGTGAAGCCCGAGGGAGCCTCAACGTCTCGAGACTGCAGCGGGCAACCCAGTACGACAAGGGGAGGCGAAATCTTCAGTTCAAGGTAGAAGATCTGGAACTGAGGCGAACTCTACCGCTTAGTGATGCTGCTAGAAGCTTCTCGGCCTCTTTAGAAAAGAGGTTGGATGGCCCCTACCGTGTTAGTAGGAAGCTCTCTAACCTGTCTTATGAGCTGGTGCACTGCGAATCTGGTGAAGTGTGCGGGTCTATTCAAGTCGCCGACCTAAAATCTTTCTGTGAACTCGAGGAGGTAGATGTGTCGCAGGTTCCTGATCGCGACTATCCGGACCACCTCTTTGAAGATTCCACACCATCTCTGCCGCGGTACAACTTGAGATGGCGGTGAAGACAACCGGAAGTAGCACGAGCTCCAAGTTCATGCCTCTTCGGCTTTTTGGGGGGAGAAGAGAAAGTAGCCGCGCTCCCGTATGCACAGTGGGGCGGGCAACTTTCGTATGCGCGGCCACTTATTCCTGCCGCGCCATGGCCTCATGTTGTTTTTAATTCCTAGGTCCTCGTGCCAGACAGCGGCGACGCAGCTCCCATCATCAGACCCCAACAGCCGCATCGGTACTGTCCGGAAGTACTGACGTCGGACCCGTGCTCGCCCATCTGAGAAGACCCTTGCTGACCCAGAAGGAAGGCCCCCAAGACCTTCTAAGACGTCCTGTCTTTTCGTTTTTGGAAGGGGGAAGATGTGTGGGCAGTGGCGTACCAACTTGTTTTTGAGTGTGTGTGTGTGGGGGCGGGGGGGCGGGGGGGCGGGGGGGGAGGGGGGCAAACGAGACCTGAACCCCCTCCGGGCCGGGGGGTGGTGTCTTTGTTATTCCTTGGGCACCGCCGGCCAGTGTTTGCCTTGCCCAGTGGCTGCAGTTTCAGGGGGGGGGGGGGGGCGGACAAAACACATGCCTTGCCCCCCCCCCCACTCTGAGAACTGGGGGGCGAGCGCCCCCTTTGCCCCCCCCCCCCCTGGTTGGTACGCCCATGTGTGTGGGACACCTGGGGATTCCAAGCGCTTGGCCCAGGTTGCCCCTCTGACAATCATAAGTGGTCATCTTCACCACGAGGGGGCCAAGGGCAAGTGGCCCGGCGAGCGGCCCTCCGCCGCAGAAAAAGGGCCGTCGCAGCGTATGCGCGGGGGCTGAGCGGATCACGGCGCAGGCGATAGCGGTCATTAAATGTTTACGTGTTGTTGAACCGCTGTGCTGTGACATTCCCCGAGACGGGTGGCAGCAAGGGCAATCCCACAGCCGGAGTCTGCTTGGTCGCCAGTCTCCGACACTCAAGCTACGTCGACCTTGTCTCTAGTGCTTCGTCCTGCTACTTCGCAGCCTCCGCCACCCCTACAGCACTCCACTAGTTCTCAACGGTCTCTGGCGCAATCCCCGGTGCTTGGCACTGCATCAGAGCGCCAGGGGGTGCCTTCGCCGCAGACACCAGTGTGCCCTCAAGGAGAGGGCAGAGTTTCTCGCTTCGGGCGACGCGTCAAGACGCCCGAGAGACTTACTTTAGGAAGACAAGTTCGTGTCTTTTCCTGAAGTGGAGATGTAGAGGCCGCAATGCCGCCCCCTCACTCTTTTCTTTGCTTGCCTACACTATTGTGGGGTTGAATATACTCACTCTACTTGCCGGTTGGAACGCGATGCGTCTGCATGTCATTCAAGTCCGCGACAGTGGTTAGCACACCCGACAGGGCAATGGGATGCCCACAGTTTAAATCCTGGCTCCGCCGTTTATTTTGGCTTTCGGGGGATTCGTAAGACATTGATTTATTTGACCAAGTACGGTTCAATCATTGATATAGTTTCGATTATTTCCTCTTCGATGATCAAATCAAGCGGTTCGAAAGGTTCGAAAGATTTTGAATTTTCGAAATTTCCATATCAAGAAATTAGACAGAAGTCGAATTTTCGAACTTGTTAAACTAAGAAGTTTGAGGCATTTTGAAATTTCGAACTCTGCACGTTCAGAAATGCAGTTTTTTTTTTTGTTTTTTTTTACCTTCGAAATTATTAAGCTAGAAAGTTCAATCCTTTTGAACTTTCGAACTCATTACGCCGCGAAATTCGTGGCTTGTCAAACTTTCAAACTTGATAGACAAAAAATTCGATAATTTTCGAACTTTCGAATTCCTTGCACTAAAAAGTTCGAAGCTTTTCGAACTTTCGACCTTCCTACGCTAAGAAATTCGATCTTTTTCGAACTTTCGAACCTATTTATCTACAAAATACGAAAATTTTCGAACTTCGGAATTTTGAGATGACAAAAGTTCGACGAACTTCGAAAGACCGGCGGGCGGTTTCATTTGAATTCAAGCAATGGGGTACATTCGTAATTTTTTTTATTTTTTTTACATGCGGTGCTGTATTCTTAGCGAAAGACAATGCCGTTTATTTCAATGTTCTGGCATGCTTAGTTTGAAGAAATCAATTCCCGAAGGAGCGAGGAAGGACGACGGGTTTTTGACAATTGTCGTTTGTGCCATATTTGAAGCGTGCTACAGCCGAAGCTATTTATGGTAGAGATGTTAAACGTTTTAAGAATGACCTATGTATAGCCTAGGTAATTGTCGTCCTAAGGTATGATTATTGCTGCTCAAGATGAGTTTCGAAGAAATGTCCAAACATGTATCTACGGGCAATTATGCCCTAAGCTTGGTAATTCGTTTGTCTAAATTGTCTGAGGTATCGCATTTAAATTAACACCACAGACAGTACATATCATTGTCATCTGCAGAATACAAAATAATGTATTTATTGTTTTTTCATGTTGAGAAATAAATTAACTCATGGGGGAAGATTCGTAATATTGTTCAAGTCTAGCAAGTCATTAAAAAAAACATTTTTAATTTTTTTCTCATTTTACGTTCCTGGGATGTGTTTCTTTAAGCCTATACACGTTTTTGGTAGAAGAAACTTGTTTCAAAGTTCTGCGCCTCTGAATATGCAGGAATACAACACTTCCGGCGGGTTCTTAATAGTTTTTTTTTTCCGCTTTTAATCCCAGCGTTTATTGTTATGATTAACTTTTTTTTTTATTAATGGCACAGCTATTTAGGTTGAAAATACATAGCTTTGAACTTCCGAACCACTAAGCATGTGACGAGCAGTGCCTTCTGAAAACGAGTTTCTAACAATGACCATCTACGCGATCTTTTATGCAGTGAAGAGCGACAGTAGTCATACGTATGCATAAATAATTTAAGATTAAAATAAGCTCGACCACGCCCTCTTTGTCCGTATTGTTTTCTTTAACAGTTCGAAATATCTGGGGGGGGGGGGGGGGAGAGAACTGCAACCCCCGTTTTTCCTCTTCTGACGCCACTGGTATGGTAGAACGCTTCTCGACCTCAAGTTTTATTTTTATTTGAGAATACTGCCGGCCAACTTTTGAGGGCCAAGGCATGATAGACAACATCACAAACCATCAGTGAGTCGAATGAACAAACAACAATAAACAAGTAGCTTAGTCATTGGTGACAAAAAAACAATTCGCAACTGCACTCGCAAATAAAGCGGTAGAAGCAATCGCAGTCACACTTCGTGGCAACTCATTCCACTCACTAACAGAACGAGAAAAAAAGGAGTATTTAAAAACATCGTTTCTGTAGCGGAACTCAAGGAGCAAATTCTCGTGCTTCTGCCTTGTATCACGACTCGCATTATACTGCACATAATCATTAATCAGGCTGCATATTTCTAGACTTCACCGAGGTGTTTGGAAAGGTATGGCACCGACTTTTATTGCTTACGTTAAGTGAACTTCACATTGACTCCAACGTGTTTAACTGCTTGGTATCATTTCTAATGAATCATTCGAAGTTTGTAAGGTGTAATGGTATCAACTGCTCCGCACCCGTTTCTTCCGAAGTACCTCAGGGATCCGTTCTGGGACCTCTACTTTTTCACATATATGTTAATGGCTTACAAGCGCAGGTTTCTTCTTCACTCAAACACTTTCCTGACGACTGTGCTATTTATCGTGTAATATCTAATGATTCTGACTCAAAAAATCTACAACATGACTTAGATTACATACTACACTGGTGTGAAATCTGGTCAATGGCGCCCACTATTAACAAATGCAAAATATTGTCACGAAATGACAAGTGATGATGCGATGAATAACGGAGTAAACTGAACGTTTAATGGGGTGAACTTGTGCCCCCCCCCCCCCCCAAAAAAAAAAAAAAAAAAAAAAGGGGGAACAGAAGAAAGCAGAGCGTCACGGGCGTCGAGGTCAGCGTGACAGCAAAGTTGAACGCTGGGGCGAAAACTGACTCCGGCTCGCCACGCGGGGCCCCTTTTGTACAGTCCCCGGCAATATGAACGACCCACTGGGAGCGCGTGGCCGAGGCGGTGGCTGGCGGGGGCGCTGCGAGCGCTCTGGGCAATTCCATTCTGCATCGAGGGGAGGACACTCCCTCGGGGCTCAGCTAAAGCGCCGCGCGCTTATCAGTTTGCGCTGAGCCCCGAGTGAGCGTCCTCCCCTCGAAACAGAATGGAAATGCCCGGAGCGCTCGCAGCGCCCTCGCCAGGCACCGCCTCGGCTACGCGCCCCCAGTGGGTCTTTCATATTGCCGGCGGCTCTACACGCGTGGACTTTGGAGCAATCGGCCTAGAATATTCGGCGCGTAGATCATTCTAACGTAGACAAGCAACACGGTTCTTGAAATTACCAGAAATTTAAATTGAAAGAAGAAATAAAAGACGCGGCGCTCCCAGGAATCGATCCCTGGGCTACCGCAAGAGAGTCAAGTGCGGTAACCACTCGGCCACACATGCGCTCGTTCGCCGACGCTCGTGGCATTACTCCCCCTTTAAAAAGGCATCGTCTCGATGCCACATGAAAGGCAACAAAACAGAGCAAGACTACAAAAAGAATGGGAAACTACGAAAGCTGGCAGAACACAATCCTATCAAGAGTTGCACAAGATCACAGTTCACAGCATGATCACGCGTAGTACGGCTTGAGGCGCACGATGTGAACGGCTTCCGGTTGTGGAGGGCATAACCTCGTAGTTTAGATCCCCGAGTCGACGAAGCACTTTGTAGGGTCCGAAGTAGCGCTTCAGGAGTTTCTCGCTTAGACCGCGTCTTTGTATCGTGGTCCAAACCCACACACAGTCTCCGGGCTTGAAGCGAACGGCGATCCGGCGAAGGTTGTACCGGGTAGCGTCGACACGTTGTTGATCTCGAAGCCGGAGTCGGGCGAGCTGGCGAACGTCTTCGGCTCGTTGCGCAACCACCTGGAAGTCGGGGATCCCATCGTCAGCTGGTTCGTGGGGTAGCATTGCGTCGAGCATGGTCGTTACTTTTTTGCCATGCACCAGCTGAAACGGGGTTACTCCTGTCGTGTCTTGCACCGCCGTGTTGTAAGCAAACGTGATGTAGGGGAACACCTCGTCCCAAGTCTTGTGCTCTACGTCGAAATATATGGAGACCATGTGTGCGATAGTTTTGTTTAGCCGTTCTGTTAGTCCATTTGTCAGCGGATGGTACGCAGTGGTTCGACGGTGGCCGGTGCCACTGAGACGAAGGATCTCTTGCGTCAGCTGGGCCATGAACGATGATCCACGGTCTGTAATGAGGACTTCGGGGGCACCGTGCCGGAGGACAATGGACTCGATGAAAAACGTGGCGACTTCCACAGCCGTACCTGATGGAAGGGCTTTCGTCTCGGCGTACTTTGTGAGATAATCTGTGGCAACGATTGTCCAGCGGTTTCCCGACGTTGACGGCGGGAAAGGGCCAAGTAAATCCATTCTGATCTGCTGGAACGGCCTGGACGGGGGAGCAATCGGATGCAGAAGTCCTGACCGCTTCGTTGGCGGTTTTTTGGGTCGCTGACACTCGTGGCATGATCAAATGTAGAGGTGAACGGCCTTCGGTAGCCTCGGCCAGTAGTACATTTCTCGAATCCTGGCGAGCGTCCTGTTGTAGCCAAGGTGTCCAGCCGTTGGGTCGTCATGGCTTCCTTGAAAGATTTCGTCTCGAAGGCTGGCAGGAATAACCAACAGCCATGCTGTGTTGTTGTTGATGAAGTTCTCCTTGTACAGCACCCCTTGCCGCACGGAAAAGGTATGCAGGATTCTTAAGAAAGCACGGGAAGCCGTACTCACTTGTCCCTCTAAGTGCCCGATGAGCGCTCGCAGTTCGGGGTCGTCTCGTTGGAGTGCTGCCATGTCGCTGACGTCCAAAGCGCCAAGGAAAAGCTTATCGTCGTCGTCTTCAATACAGGCACGACCAGCCTCGACAGGACCTCTTGACAGGCAGTCGGCGTCATTTTGCTTCCGGCCGGACTTCTACACAACGGTCATGTCGAACTCCTGCAGTCGTAGGCTCACCCGGGCGAGGCGTCCAGAGGGGTCTTTCTGATTCGCGAGCCACCAGAGAGAGTGGTGGTCCGTGACCACGCGAAAAGGACTTCCATACAAATATGGGCGAAACTTTGTTATTGCCCAGACGACAGCAAGGCACACCTTTTCAGTTGTTGAGTAGTTCTTCTCCGCCTTAGACAACGTCCGACTCGCGTATGCGATGACTCGATCTGCCCCGTCCTGCCTTTGAACTAGTACCGCGCCAAGTCCGGTGTTACTGGCGTCCGTGTGGATTTCTGTATCAGCGAACTGGTCGAAATGGCCAAGAATCGGGGGCGTCTGGAGTCTTCGGTTTAGCTCATGGAATGACCGCTTGTGTTCTTCTATCCATTCAAACTTTACGGCGTCCTTCGTGAGGTGCGTCAGCGGTGTGGACAGCTTGGCGAAGTCCCGAACAAACTGTCTGTACTAGGCACAGAGTCCGAGAAATCTACTCATGGCCTTCTTGTGAGACGGCGGCGTAAGTGCAGCTACGGCGCGGGCCTTCTCGGGGTCAGGAAGAACACCTTTGTTGTTCACGACGTGGCCAAGGAAGGAACTTTAGTTCACCATAGGCGAACCGACACTTTGTTGGCTTGAGTGACAGGCCGGCGGTTTTGATGGCTTGAAGCACGGCTCGAAGTCGTTTCAGGCGTTCGTCGAACTCTCGTGCAAATACGACGACATCGTCCAGGTAGACGAGGCACCTCAGCCATTTCAGACCTGCCGGCACGGTGTCCATGACATGCTGGAAGGTGGCTGGTGCTGTCTAAAGTCCGAACGGCATCACTTTGAATTCGTGCAGTCCGTCGGGAGTGACGTAGGCAGTTTTCTCCCGGTTGCGTTCGTCGACTTCAATCTGCCAGTAACCACTCTTCAGGTCCATCGACGGAAAATATCGTGAGTGGCGCAGTCGGTCCAACGTGTCGTCGATACGGGGGACTGGATACACGTCCTTCTTAGTCACAGCGTTCAGTCGACGATAATCCACGCAGAACCTCAGAGTTCCATCCTTCTTCTTTACAGGGACGACTGGGGACGCCCAAGGACTTTTTAAGGGTTGAATGATGTCGTCGTCGAGCATTTACTAGACTTGATCTTGAATTACCTTCCTTTCCTTTAAGGGGACTCTATACGGCGACTGGTGGACAGGGAGCGCGTCGTCGTTGATAACAATGCGATGTTTCGCCATTCGGGTTTGGCGAACTTTCGACGATGTGGCAAAACTGTCACTGTACTCAGCGAGCAGATCAACCAGTTGCCGGCGTTTAGGACCTGGGAGCTCGGGGGCAATGTCGAACTGCAGCGGTGCCGTGCTCTTCTGCTGTGACGACGAGGTTTCCTCAGAGATTGCGGTGACCACGGCTTGCGTCTGAAGCTCCTCGATGTGGCCTACGGTAGTACCTCTCGTTAGGTGTTGCGGCTCCTCTCGAAAGTTTGTCACGAGAACAGTTTTACGTCCCTCTTGGAAATCCGTTACGCCTCGTGCGACGCCAATTCCTTTTTCAAGGAGCAGTTGGATGCCGCCTTCCAGAAGAGCTTCACCGCGCATGGCTGCGTCGGTTATGACGGTGACGAAAACACTCGACCGCGGCGGCAAGTTCACATGGTGGGCGATAACTCGGATCGAGGTTGACGTCGTGTTGGTCTCCACAGCGGCAAAACAGGCTTCCGCAGCGTCAGCTGGTTTGCCCCGAGGTCGATGACGGGACCATACTCGCAGAGGAAGTCCATTCCGAGGATAACGTCCCTCGAACAGTCTTGCAGAACGACGAACTTCACAGGGCACGTCTCACCGCGGATCTCGACGCGATCAGTGCATCTCCCGACTGGTGTGATGAGGTGCACTCCGGTGGTTCGTATTTGAGGTCCATCCCACGGCGTCATGGCTTTTCGAAGGCGGCGGAGAGCCTCCGACTCAAGACTGAGTAGTCTGCTCCGGTGTCCAAGAGTGCTGATGCGTCGTGGCCGTCGATAACGACGTTTAAGTTGTTGGACACCATTGCAGGCGCGTCGTTTCGGTCTCTGGTAGCATTCGAGTGGGGGCCCTCCGACGGTCGTGGAGGATCTTGGCGTCGCTCGTCTTCGGCAACTCCACCTCCGGGAGTTGCCGCTCCTAGTTTTCCCGGCGGGGAGCGAGGGGTGACAGGCTTTCATGTCGGGGTCGGTGCATTGAAGAAGCTGAACGTCGTGGCGACGGCGACCGGAACTCTCGGCGGGGCGCAGGCTCGGGGGACTGAGGTCTTCGCGGGTACTCGTCAATCTCCCGAGGGCGTTCACCATAACGGGGGCGTGGGTCATTCGGGTGGAACCCCTGTAGCCGGAGTCGCCGGTATGAGCATTGGTGGTAGGTGTGGTTTGCTTCCCCGCAGTGGAAACACAGAGGGCGTCGGTCGGGCGTTCGCCACACGTCCGTCTTCCGAGGTACGCGGGGCTCCTGGCAGGCGTACTGGACCTGATCGTCGTGTCGTCGGTCGTACTGCGGCGCAGGAGACTGACGTCGGGGCGGCGCGGCATAAGTGCTAGGAGGAGGCGGTGGCCGTCGGGCCACTGCGGCGTGAGTCAACCTGGGCTCCTCGGGGGCTGCCACGACGACGGGAGCCTCTGGTTGGATGGCTCTCTTGACTTCTTCCTGCACAACCTCGGCGGTGGAGAGTGAGGCCGGGCGTGCGGCAACAAACAGGAGCTTCTTCAGCTCCTCCTGGACGACTTCACGTATAATTTTACAGATGCCGGGGAGGGTGGCGCCAAGGTCGGATCCGTATGTCGCCAGAGTGGTTACGCCGGGGTGTCGCTGGTAGTGTCTGGCGCGTGCTAGTAGGCCCGTTTTATATTCGTCGCCTCCGTGACGAACCCGTCGACGGTTGTCGGGGGATTGCGGATGAGACCGCCGAATATCTCGTTTTTCAAACCCCGCATCAGGTAATGCAGCTTCTCCTCGGTAGCCCGAGGATCGGTGCGGGCGCTCAGGCGGAGAACATCCTCGACGAAGCTGGTGATGCTCTCATTTAGGCCTTGGGTTCTTGTTCGCAGGAGATTTTCGGCCCTCTCACGTCGGTGTTGGCAGGCAAACGTCTTCTTCAGTTCTTGCTTCTACACCTCTCACGACGTCAAAGAAGCCTCGTTTTTTTCCAACCAGTGCCTCGCAGTTCCTTCCAGCGAAAAGTCAAGGTTCTGCAAGCAATGCTCAGCTGACCACCCGTTATGGCGGGCCACACTTTCATACTGTTGCAGCCAGTCCTTGATGTCCTCGTGTGCGTCTCCGAGGAAAGGCGTCGGAGTTTTGGGTGCGACGGAGTTTTGGGTACGACGGCAGAAGCGGCCGGGGCCTGCGCCTGGTTGGTCATCGTCGTCTTCTTAGGATTGGGATGTCCAGCAGAAAACCGTATTCAGGATCCTCTACCTAGATGCGGCGGCTGGTCCGAGTTTCGGACTCCGCGGAGAGTATTCTTCTCGCCGGGCTTAGAATCGGACTTGCACTGCGGGCTCTTGGAGGGGAACGCTGCACGGACATGCGGTACCCCACACCTCCATCAAAATGTCACGAATGACAAGTGATGAGGCGAGGAATAACTGAGTAAATTGAACGTTTAGTGGGGCGAACTTGTGCCCAAAAAAATAAAAAGGGATCAGAAAAAAGCAGAGCGTCGCGGGCGTCGTGGTCGGCGTGACAGCAAAGTCGAACGCTGGGGCGAAAACTGACTCCGGCTCGCCACGGGGGATTTTTTTTGTACACGCGTGGACTTCTGTAACATTCGGCCTAGAAGATTCGGCGCGTAGATCATTCTAACCTAGAACACGCAACACAGTTCTCGAAATTACCAGAGATCTAATCTGCATGAATAAATAAAACACACGGCGCTCCCAGGAATCGAACCCTGGGCTACCGCACGAGAGTCAAGTGCGGTAACCACTCGGCCACGCACGGGCTTGCTCGCCGACGCGCGTGGCAATATCGCGCGTAACACGTAAAGCACTTTAAATTTTGCTTACAGTACTAATAACACACCCCTAGAACTTGCAGACTAATACAAGTATCTGGGTGTTAGTCTAAGTGCTTACCTTTCCTGGAAACGTTATATTAACTCTTTGACAATCAACGCGAATCAAAGGCCTGGTTTTTCTAAACGTAATTTATATCTCGCCCCATCACCCTTAAAACGATTTATTTACAAAACATTAGTTAGGTCCAAGCTAGAGTATGCATTTTCCATCTGGGATCTTTCTACCAATTACCCCATTAATTTGATTCCCTTGAAGTTGTTCAAAACAGAGCTGTATGCTTCGTGCTGGTCAAGAATAACAGCACCGCAAGCCTAAAATCAATGAAAGTTAGTTTGTTACTCCCTAGCCTCGCACATCGTCGCCCCGTTTCTCGTATTTGTCTTTTTTATAAAATATATCAGCATATTTTTCAGCTCAACTCCCAACTATTAATCTTCCCCTACTTTGTTTCAGCACTCCTTGATCATCGCCAGAATGTCGGTGTATTATTTTGCCGCTCTAACGTTTAATATGACTCTTTCAATTCCAGAATGTTTATAGACTCGAACCCCTTACCCGCCTCGCTCGCATTAATTATTGACCGCACACTTCCTTGTACATATATTACCAACTTCATATTCCCAGTTGTTTAGGTATCTCATATTTTGTTTCTTTTGTATTACAATTACTGTTCTTCCCACTCCCCCTTTGTAGTGCCTTGCGCTCTGAGGGTAAAATAAATAAATAAATAAATAAAAATACACCTGGCTCAGCCGACTTCATTTGGCTTAGCCAGAAAAAGTCTGTATTGATTTTCGCACCTGATGTGGAGACATGGGGACTCTTAGTTACATGGACGAGGTTGACAACTTGTCAGACACTGCTCTTGCGTTCCGTTCATTATCTTCTCTTCTTCTAAAAGTGGAAGCCTGGGGCGAGTTAGACTGCTTGTCTACAGCCTTCTCCACGATGGATGACTCCTTGGAGCACATGTGCCTCTCATTCGCGATGCTCTGTTTCGAAGTTTCTTCATCCGGCGAGGTTTCACTGGTGCCCCCTACAGGCATGTTGCGTGTACGGCTGCTCTGGATCTACGGCTTCTCGGGATGGGTCTTCCGGCGGCATATTTTTTCGGCGCAGGCGATAGACCCCTAGCAACTGCGCTCAAGCCGCATTGGTTGTTCGCGGAGATGGACGCTGCCACCGTCACACATAGCAACGCGTGATTGCGATGCGAGCTTGGATTTAGGATTCGGACGGCACGTGTATCACTGGGGAGCGTGTTAAGCTACCGCCTACCTGCGTTCACGCCGCTTCGTGGTGACAGTCTGCGGCTGCTCATTACAGAACTATTAGCCGAATTGAACCCCCCTAACACACCGCTTCTGGCCGTCTAGACGGCAACCTAAGCCCCGCTGTCCCGCATTGCACCTCCGGAAAGAGACTCCCATACCATTTAGTTCAGCGAAGTTGCGTCGGCAACATTCGTTTTTTTTTTTTTTTCAGTGTTTATCGTAATATAGAAATGTCGCAAATATCGCGAAATGCCTTGATAAAAACAAATGTTCGATAAAAAAATATAAAGTAAGCTTACATACTGGATCGAACCGGAGTTCGCTGCTTATGAGGCAGACACCTAACCACTAAGCTACGTTACCGCGTCGGAAACTCGTAACCGTTGCCTATGTGTGACGGCGGCAGCATCCATTTCCTCTAGCCAGTCAATCCGGTGTGGGCGCCGCTGCTAGGGGGTCTATCGCCAGCGCCGTTACAGTATGCATTTCGGAGTTTTCTTTCCCTCAGCCTTGTATCTCTTGGCTTGTCCAGCTTTGGTTCCTTGGTGTCACTGGTGCGTCTCTTGCTCTTCCAGCCATTGTCCATTGATGCTTTATTGGGATGAATTTCTTCGCAATTTCCGCCTCTAAGACCAGCCAACACCTTTTTTTTTTTTCTGCAGCAGAGCTCCTTCAAGTTATGTTGACCTTGTTGTTTGTAATCTTCTGGACCGGATTGAGGTCATTGACACAGCGCAGTCTTTGCTTCTAAGTTCCCTTTCGAGTGGACGCGCCGAGCATGTCGGCACTTGATTTCTCAATATCAAATTTGCCGTTCCTTGAGCACGACGATTTCTCTAAACACTTCCGCTTCGGATCTTCCTGTTGATCAAGACGCGGCTCAGCCATGTCGCTGCTAAATGCCTTCCTCTCGCAGCCTCCTTCTGTCGATAGCTCCTTGAGATGAGTATCTGCGCGATTTTAATATCCCAACTTCGACGACAGCTTTTTTTTTTCTTCTTCGGGACTTGCATTCGTCGGATTTTTTATGGTAGCCTTCGTGAGAAACGTCCGGAGCGGATCGGGGGACGCGCATCATGTGCTGCCTCTTCATTGGGTGTCTTTTCTGCTTGGACGAACAACCGACGTCATTCTGCGATTGCGACGAGGTTTCCGAAGGGCTCTGCTTCGAATCTTTTCTGTACAGTCTGGTTCCCTCCTTGCTCCTGCTCAGTCCCTTCCTCTTGCAGGCGACGCTGGCGGCCGGATCCTTGGGTTAGATTCGTTTGTGCCTTTTTTTTTTGCCTACCTCGACGGCACCGGCCCCTGGCTGGAGAGGGCGTCGTCGAGCTTTCAGCAACGTTTTTTATCAGGAGCGTTCGTGCCAGGTCGGAGGACGCTGACCTTTCGCTGCGTTCACTTAGAAGGCTGGCTGAAACCGGGAGACTTTCCCGAGAGTCCCTGGCTTGGGACTACGTTCTCCAGCCTTGGGTCGAACGCGTCTGTCTCCGCTTGGTTTTTTTGTCTCGCAACCGCCGCCGGTGGATGGTGCTACGTCATCGTAACCGGCGCGTGCACTCGAGCCGGCCCTCTTCGCGGGCAAACACAGACTACTACGTCACTGCAACATCGCCTAGCGCGCGGGTGCTCGCACGAGTCCACGAGACGACGGCCGGGCAAAAAGGGCTAGGGCTAACTGATTAAACGTTCCACGTTAGTAGCCACCCCGAGGTTGTCAGTCGTCCTTTCCTCGGTTACTTCAGTGGCGACGAGGATTATTTGGCGACATGCGGGCGCGCTGAAGGACGAGGGAGTCAAGATGGGTTCCCGACCGCCTACGTTCGAAGAAACGACGAGCACCTGGAGCACTTACCGTGTCCGCCTTGAAGCCTACTTCGAGGGACACGGCGTCACGGACCCTGCGAAGCGTCGGGCGCTCCTGGTGTCATCACTGAGCGACAATGTCGTGCGAGTCTTGCAAGGGCGCTGTCAGTCGGAGGCCATAAACAGCCTAACTTACGAGGTCGTCGTGAGTCACCTCGAGGAATACTACAATCCCCAAGCCAACGAGATTTCAGCGAGCTATTCATTTTTTACACGTACGCAAGAGGAAGGGGAGAACATTCGGGACTTCATCGCAGACCTGCGGCGTCTCGCCAAAGATTGCAATTTTAGTGAGACCCTTAACCGGATGCTTCGAGACCGAATCGTCTGCGGCCTCCGGGATGATGACGCACGGCGGTTCTTGCTTACGCGTAAGACATTGAGCCTCGAAGAGGCGGAAGATTTTGCAATTTCGTCCGAGACTGCCGGCGAAAGCGTCCAGGCGATGAGAAAGACAGCTTCGCAAGACGGGGCTGGCGGTACACATTTCGTCCGAACTCGTCGGAGT
This sequence comes from Ixodes persulcatus, assembly GCA_013358835.2. Classification (NCBI taxonomy): domain Eukaryota; kingdom Metazoa; phylum Arthropoda; class Arachnida; order Ixodida; family Ixodidae; genus Ixodes; species Ixodes persulcatus. Next base: position 30,206 of record JABSTQ010005209.1, read on the forward strand.
AATCAGGGGCCTGCAAGACGAGGCAACAGCGCAGCAGGTACACGTGTCTCTTGCTGGAGGTGTGACGCCTATCACTCAGCGGACGAATGTCGGCACCGCAGAACGGTGTGCCACAAGTGTGGGAAGAAGGGCCACTTGGCGAGGACGTGCAAGTCCGGTCGCACCAACCAGGAAGGAGCATACGCGCTGGATGACTCTGACAAGGAAGCGAGCGGGGAAGAGATGCTTTCAGCCCTGGTTGCACACAGTTCAGCCAACAGAGACGTGGTTCAACCAATGGAAGAGGATTTGCTTTGGGAAGGCCGGAAGCTACGAATGCTTGTTGATACTGGTTCACCAGTGAGTGTGATACCCGTGAGCGTCTTCAAAAAGCACCGCAAGTGGTGGCCAGCGCTGGAGAAGACTCCCCTTCGCCTTTCCTGCTTCCTTGGGCCACTGCCGGTTGTTGGCAGAATTGCCATGAAGGTACAACACGGTCAAGCACAGGTGAACAGCGCGTTGGTCATTGTGGACTGTCAAGGACCTCTACTGTGTGGCCGGAACACAATTCAGGCATTTCACAATGCTGGTGTGTCTCTTCTAGATGTGAGATCGGGTCACAGCGTTAACACGGTCCACGCTGAAGCTCCCGTGCCAAAACTTCTTGAGGAATTTGCAGACATCTTCGAAGAGAAGCTGGGCTGCTGCAAGGGACCACCTGTTAAGCTGTACAAAAAAGAAGACGCAATGCCCCGCTTCTGTAAGGCGCGACCGGTGCCTTACGCACTTCGAGATAAAGTTTCGGAGGAAATTAATCGCCTAGTAAAGGAGGGAGTGCTCTCCCCGATCCGCACTTCGGAGTGGGCCACACCCGTCGTGCCGGTGGCGAAGAAGAACGGTGACATAAGGCTGTGTGGAGATTTTAAGGTGACTGTAAATCCGGCGACACACTTGGAGCGCTATCCTTTGCCGAAGATTGACGATATTTTTGCGTCGCTCTACGGAGGAGAGGTCTTCAGCACATTGGATTTACGCAACGCGTACAATCAGCTTCCTCTCGACGAGGAGGCTCAGAAGATGGCAGTGCTGAACACACACCAGGGCCTGTACTGCTACAACCGACTGGCCTTCGGCATCGCGTTTGCCCCGGCGCTCTTTCAACGACGCATCGAATCGCTCCTGCAGGGACTGCCTCGTGTTAAGGTATACTTGGACGATATCATTGTCGCCGAGAAGGAGGATGACACCTCGACGCTCCGACAGGTGTTTCAGCGACTTCGGGACAATGGACTCAAGCTCAACCAAGGCAAGTGTCGGTTCCCGGAGAAACAAGTGTCGTTTCTGGGACATAAGATTGACGCGAAAGGCCTTCATCCTCAACGGGACAATCTCGAGGCGGTGACAGCTGCGCCAAGGCCAACATCTGTGAGCCAGCTAAAATCCTTCCTGGGGCTAGTGACCTATTACGCGAAGTTTTTGCCTAACCTTTCCACCACGCTGGCTCCCTTGTATCGACTGCTGGCCAAGGGAACGCAATGGAGGTGGGGGGGTGGAACAGGAAAGAGCCTTCCAGGAGACGAAACGTGCCATGACAGAGGCCGATTTTCTTGTTCATTACGACCCTCGGAAACCATTGCGACTAGAGTGCGACGCTTCACCCGACGGTTTGGGTGCTGTCTTGTCGCATCGTTGCAACGGAAAGGACTACCCGATAGCGTTCCGTTCAAGGACACTGTCACCGGCTGAACGCAATTACTCCCAACTAGAAAAAGAGGGGCTGGCGTTGGTGTTTGGCGTGACAAAGTTTAGAGATTATCTCTTCGGCAATCGCTTCACACTGGTGACAGACCACAAACCTCTGACGGCGTTGTTCCACCCGGAGAAAGCTATCCCGCAAATGGCGGCAGCCCGAGTCCAGAGGTGGGCGCTGCTCCTTGCGGCATACCAGTACGACATTGAGTATCGGAAAGGACAGAGCAATGGGAATGCCGACGCTCTAAGTCGCTTGCCGTTGGCGGGGTCTAATGTTGACAACGCTAGAGAGCCCATGGAGTATGTGTTGTATACCCGCGGTTTGGATGAGAGGTCTTTGTCGGCACAGCAGATGGCAACCCTAACCAAGGACGACAAGAAACTTCAGCAAGTGAAGAGATGGATCCAGGGTGGGTGGCCGTCAAGGCTAAGCACAGAGGAGCAGCCACTGTTGCCGTATTTTTCACGCAGAGATGAACTGTCGGTAAGCCATAATCTGATTTACTGGGGTCATCGCGTTGTTCTGCCAGAAGCTGCGCGGACGGTAATGCTGAGGGAGCTGCATGACACTCACCCCGGAATATCGGCCATGAAAAGTCTCGCTCGAACAGTCTTTTGGTACCCAGGATTAGACAGGGACATTGAAAAATTGGTGCAAAACTGCCCACAGTGCGTGCAGTGTTTACCGATGCCTGCGGCGCAGGTTCCTTCAAAGTGGCCAGAGACCAACAAACGCTGGTGCCGCCTGCACATGGATTTTGCCGGTCCTCTGGAAGGGCACATGATTTTTGTACTTGTTGATGCGGAGACGAAATGGATTGAGGCCGTACCCATGAAGACAGCAACAGCAGACACAACAATTGACGTACTCAGGGGAATCTTCGCGCGCTTTGGTTTGCCTCACACACTGGTATCGGATAACGGTCCGCAATTTTCCAGTGGAGCGATGGCACGATTCCTACAGGACAACCATGTGCGTCATCTGACAACAGCCCCATATCACCCACAATCGAATGGGCTAGCGGAACGCGCGGTGCGCACTATTAAAGAAGGCTTGAAGAAAAACAAGGAAGGCACCCTGCAGAACCGTATTTCGAAGTTTTTATTTCGATACAGGTCGACGCCAACAAATGACGGCAAGTCACCGGCAGAGAGGTTGATGGGCTTTCAACCCAGATCGAGGTTGACTGGCTACTTTCCCGAAGAAGAGGAAGAACAAGAACACGACAAGATCACCGAACAGACCTCAAGCACTAGGTTGTCACTGACTCCAGGAATGCGCGTTTGGTCGCGACAGTTTCAGCCAGGGAAAAGGTGGCTACCAGGGACGGTGATATCGACCGAAGGGACACGCATGGTCACCTTAGATACACCTGGTGGACAGCAGCGGCGTCACCTGGACCAACTGCGTCGACGGGGCGGTACACACGCCCCACAAGAGGCCGAAGGCAAGGTGGAGACGGGTGAGCAGTAGCAGCAGCAGCAGCAGCAGCAGCAGTCGACATCGGAAGATGGGGCCACTTCCAGTGACGGGGCTGATTACGAGCACGGTGACTTAAGTCCAGTTGAGCCGGCCACACAGCCAGCTTTGCCCAGGCGTTCGATGCGCATGCGGAAACCACCGGACAGATTGAACTTATAAGGGGGGAGGGAATGCTACGTCATCGTAACCGGCGCGTGCACTCGTGCCGGCCCTCTTCGCGGGCAAACACAGACTACTACGTCACTGCAACATCGCCTAGCGCGCGGGTGCTCGCACGAGTCCACGAGACGACGGCCGGGGCAAAAAGGGCTAGGGCTAACTGATTAAACGTTCCACGTTAGTAGCCACCCCGAGGTTGTCAGTCGTCCTTTCCTCGGTTACTTCAGATGGGTCATTGGGATGCGTGCTTCTGTGTTTTCCCTTTTTTCTGCCTCGACGACAGCTCTTTTTGGCTTGACGCGTCTCGCCTCCGGTGACGCCCCTGAAGCGAAACGTTCGGGCCAGATCGGGCGACGCTGCCCCTGCTCTGCCTCTCATCATCTTAGGAGGACAGATTAAACAAGACAACATATCGGAGATCTCCTGGCTCGGAGATTGCTTGTCCAGCCTGGGCGTGGTCTCGGAGGTCTTCATTGGAAGACGCTTATATTCAAGATACTGTCAGCGGGAAGAGGACGGCTTAACCTCTTGCCGTTGTCCGTCGCGGCGCCAATGCAACGCCGGTTGGTGTCGCCAGTCATTAGCGGCTCAAACAGCCGATCGTCGACTGTCAGTGAGATGCCACACCCACCAGGGAGTAAGAGGGGGGCGAGAGGATGAAACGTGGTCTCCAGAAAGGCCCATAACAAAATGCCCTATATATAGATCGGTATACTTGCGAAAATGTAACGACGTTCAGATGGCGGTGCGGTAGTTCCCGGATGGCGTGTGTGTCAAGGAAGCATTTTTAATGCACCCGTTCGCTGACCAACGTCCGAGAACGGGCTCACAAAAAAACTGTCTCCGACTAATTAGCCATCATGGAACAACCTCCCCGCCAACTATAGCGCGTTAAAGTTGCCAACGTACAAAGGAAACGTTAATATCGATATGCACTTTGCTTCTCACCACCGGTGTCGACCGCCCAATCTAGTCTTCTTTACTTTTCGCAGTTTTCATCTCAATAACTAATTCAGAGAGCCATCCGATACTAAATAAAAGGATATAATCAATCAATCAGTCAATTCAGAATGGAATGAATCACACTTGAACTCAATACTTGACGGCGCACGGGGCAGGATTTACCTTCATCTTGAACAGCTGATGATCATCATACATGATCAGGAAGTGAAGTGTGGAGTTTTCCTTGCGCTTCGACATTTCCACATCTGTGTCCATTTCTGGCCCGATGTCCTTGACGCACGCCTGCAAAGTGTGAAACCGCATCTGGAGACCCGTACACGGATGTAAAACACGTACCCAAAAACGCAGATAAGAATATTAGTGTTGAGCGAATGTTGAAACTTAAACTCGGATATAATTTGCATTCATTAGTGCCGAATAGTGGCGAGAAAGTAAAATATCGAAACGAATACGAATACCAATAGTTTAATGACAATGATATCAAGCCGAAAAACGGGCATGAGGTTCTAGGGTGTTCCGCTGCAGGTTACGTCGAAATGCAATAACATCGTTTGCCTTTTATAAAGCTATAATTTCGCCAATTAACTTGGAACAACACCAATAGCAACCAACAAAAGATCAAAGACATATAAAGACAAAGAGGAGGAGTTAAATGGTGGTCAGTAAAACAGTTATACTTAGCACGTCACCTCCTATATTTAAACTATTTCGGCTTCAGACAACCCCCTCTTCTCGCCTGCCGTTGTCAAGACTGCGGCACTTTCAGTGAACGCCTCGTGCCGCGACCTGCGCATGCGCGTGATGCAGAAAAGCGTACCGCACACATTAACACCATTTTTATGAGTCTCCATTCTGCATCAGTGGTAAAATGTTGCTCTCAAAGTTTTGGAGTCCTGCGTTAAACCCTCCCTGGGGAACGTTCCGAACTGGGTTATTTTTGTTCAATTTATCCTCTTTACACCCTCCCCACTTTTGCGCAAGTGTTTTGTGTTACACATAAAAAGTTACCGGAGGAGGCTGCACAACGAAATGCTGTCGCATTTAATGCAGCATATTCAAAAAGACGCATTGTATGACGTGCTCTTCCTTGTAGCCCTGGCACCTCGCTCGTCCCTGCGGGGAGCGATGCGTTAGCGAAAGGGGCGTTTCAGTTATCTGAGCAATTTGTATTCTTCTAAACGTTTATCATATTATGAACGTATGAACTCAAAATATATTTGTAGAGAGCTGCGCTCGATGAGCCTGAAAGTGAAGGAATATTCTCGAATTGAAAACGGCGACGTGCGTGGATTACGGTACTTCAGGAGTCTTTCAGCCAACGATGTTCGAATATTGTGAAGGTAACCGGCACTTTTAAGTCTGCCTCATGGCCAAATTTTTGTGACATTACGATCTTGCTCTAACGTTTTACGCCACGTGTCGTCACAATATTGAGCGATATTTGAAGGCGCGAGTTTCCTCCTATATGAACCTTATCTTCAGTGCTTCGTTTCGAGTTCGCCCATTTTTTATTCTACTACGTCTGGCCCGTCTTACATAAAAAAGCGGATTCACGCATCGCAATTATTGAAGCGTATGAAATGAGCTTTCTCGAATCGTAAACAGCGCTTTGGTTCGTTTAAAAGTGAAGTAGGTCTATGAAAAGGTAGGTGGGACGCTTTTTCTTTGGTATCAAGTGATATATTCAGAGGTAAAAATATACACTTTATGCTAGACTTCGTCCACGGTTAAGAAAACAGGGTGCTAGAAGCGACCTTAACATACGCTAAAGCCCTTCGAACTTGTTTTTGTTTTAGGAACGTCTTCATGTTCCGCTTAAGAGCTCTATATACTCCGATGTCGAGTAGAGTAGCGCGGTCTCGCGTAGCTAACACAACAACTGATTGGTCTCAGATATCAATTTTCTGGTCCGGGCCTTAGAATCCCCACATTGTGCGCTACTCATCGTTCGCAGCGAACGTAGCGTACTCCAACATTGAGTAGAGTACTTGAGGTCGGACTATAACTGAGTCATTAAAAACTCGATATCGCTCCACCTCACTAATTGAAGCCCTGTAAAGGAGGAGCGTTAATCTGGAACTAACAGTCATAATTAATTTTAAAAAGCGCTGCCAAGGGGACAAAGACAAACCTGAAAAAATGAAATAACGACACGAACACAAGAAGCGCAAACTAACCAACTGTTTATTTCTTTTCATATCACAGGAAAGGAAAACTCTTGAAAATATAAAACGTAAAAACAAGGAGGGAATAAACACCCAGAGTAAAAGAAAAAAAAAACATATATATGAGCGGTTACTAACATGACTACGCTTGATTCCTCGCTGCAACAGAGCTATCAAACACAGGCGTAAATGCCCATCATGATGCGGCAAGGTGTTGAGCAGTTCCATTTTTTGGGGGGAAAAAGATATTGACAGTTCACTTACACACCTTCCATGCCTTCCTGACACCATGAAATAAGCTTCCATTTTATCGTGCTTCTGTTTTTCCTTCGATTTGGCAAGTTTGGGGACGTTCCGAACTGTGCCTTGCAATTTCACTTTGAGCGATGTGCACCTATGTTGCTCGGAGCCTGGAGCAGATCACACGCGAACTTATGCTTTCTCAACTTGTCGTTGAGTCATCTTCCCGTCTGCCCAATGTAGGATTTGCCTCAGGACAAAGTTATCTTGTACACTACATTTTCAGCACACTCATCAAACTTATTCCTGTGTCGAACCCGGCACGTAGCTTGTCCTCGATTGTCCCCGTTCCTCGATTGTTATCCTCGATGTCCTCGATTGTTATCAGCCCCAAAGGGGCTGATAACGCCACCATAACTTCGCTTTTACTCGCTATCTTCTTCAGCCAATGCAATAATGCCGCCCGCAGGGCCGAGAAAGCAACGCTCGATCACGAACTTCCAGAAGAGTCGCGTTTATTCTCGCACCAGGCGGAACTTTCCCCTTGCTTTCTTGTTCTCGAAAGTGCCAGTTCATCCTTGCCCCGAGCGCGCGACGCTCGAACCTTCTTTGCCGAACTTTCGAGATGGTGACGCACTGTAGATAAGCAGCTACCCGCGACCTTGTCGAGTCAGTCTCGCTCTCGCTCTCTGTTACGCCACCGAATCGCCGCCCGCTTTTCTGCTGCCTCGGCGCTCGTTCTTTGTTTTACGTTTGGCACAAGTACGCCTATTAAACCTTTATTTTTCAGTTCACTGTTCGTCTTCTCGTCACCTTTATTCCTTGACATTTCTGCTGGACGTGCGGGGCACCGCATGCCCTTTCAGCGCACCCCTCCGAGGGCCCGCAGCGCAAGCCCGACCATGAGCTCACGTTGGAGACCAGGGGCCCTAATCTCGACACTTGGCGAAATCGTCGGCGAGAAATGTGGCGGCTGTGATTGGCCGACGCCGCACTTGACCTTGGCGCCTGCCAATCATAACCGTCAGCTTTCTCGCCATCTTTCTCGCCAATCGTCCGGATTAGGACCCTAGTGGAGGAACCCGGCATCCGAGTAAGCCGCCGTCACGAGGGAAAGTCTCCAGAGTTCGGACTATACTGCCGGACCCTCAGCGAAATCAGTCGCCGAAGCCGACGATGAGCAGCCAATCGTCGCAGACTCCCACCGCTGCTTCTCCCGTCGTATAGTTTCCCGTCACCCCTCGATCACCGACGCCTTTCCATGGCGAAATCTATGAAGACGTTGAGGACTGTATACTACACTACGAGCGCGTGGCCCGCCACGACGGATGGAACGCTAAGCAATGCCTCCAGAACCTCTACTTCTCGCTGGAAGACACCGCAAGGCACTGGTGCAAGAACCACGAGGCTTCGCTCACTTCAAGGAACATCTGCGCCACCGAGTTGGAGCGGACTTTTTCGAGCGAATACCGGCGGCGAAAGGCGGAGGACCTGCTTCAGACGCGAAAACAAGCGACCAACGAAAGAGTGACCATCTTTGTTGAAGACGTACTATGACTGTGTACACGCGCCGACCCGCAAGCTACCGAGAAGAGGTTGCGCATCCTCATGAGGGGCGTCAATAGCTATATCTTCAGTGGTCTTGTGCGCAGCCCCCCGACGACGGTTGACGGCTTCGTGGCCGAGGCAACGAATATTGAGCGAGCACTGCCGTCCCGAGTGCGCCACTACCACCGAGACGGCGACGCCGAAACCCTCGCACGGCTGCCGCACGCCGAGCTCAGCACTGGCGGTGACAACCTTTGCGAGATCATCCGGGACGTCGTTCGAGAGGAGCTCCGAGAGCTGCTCCCTGCTGCCAAGCTCCCAACGTGCCTGTCAGTCGCCGAGATTGTACGCGACGACGTACAGCGAGCATTGCAACCTGAAATTCCCGTCGACATGCCAGCCCCCGAGGAACCGACGCTGACTTACGCCTCCATGACCCAACGACCGCCGCCAGCAACCCGCCAAAACCAGCCACCGGCGCCTAATCGGCGGGAAACCCCTACGCCGCATTACGCTCGGCGCACTCAGGAAGAACCTCCGTACGTTTGAGCCGAACCTCCAGCGTCAAGGAAGACGAACGTGTGTCGAACGGCCGATCGACGCTCGCTGTGCTCTCATTGTGGGGAAGCCGACCATGTCTACAGCCGATGCCCCTACCGACAACTCGGGCTGCGCGGGTTCCACCCGCACGACCCGCGCCCACGGTACGGAGAGCGCCCACGAGATATCGACGAGTATCTCCGCCGTCCACAGTCTCTTACACCCACTGCACCGCGAGGAGCTCGCTCGCCTTCACCTCAACATCCTGCATCGCCTGTCCATCGGTCCCGTGGAGAGGGCCTGTCTCCCTTGTCCCGCCGGGAAAACTAAGTGCGGCAATACCGGGAAGTGGTCTTGCCGAGGACAAACGACGCCAATATCCTCCACAAACATCAGAGGGCTCCCACACTAGCGACGAGACACCTCAGAACGACGCTTCTGCGACGGTGCCGAATAACCTGGACGTAACCATTGACCGCCACGACGCGAAGCCACTCGTCGACACCAGAGCAGACTATTCCGTTTTAAGTGGGAAGCTCTCTCGCCGCCTTCGGAAAGTGATGGCGCCGTGCGATGGCCCAAAAATACGAACCACCGGCGGACATCTCATCACACCAGTGGGAAGGTGTACTGCGCGTGTGGACATCCACGGGGAGACCTGTCCAGTGAATTCCGTCGTCCTCAAGGAATGTTCGAGAGATGTCATCCTAGGCATGAATTTCGTGTGTGAGTACGGTGCCCTGATCGACCTTGGAGCAAACAGATTGACGCTGCGAAAGCCCGTCCTAACTCAGGAGGGATCCAAAACTACGCCAGCCGCCGTCCGTGTCATTGCGGACCACGTGAACCTGATGCCGCGGTCGAGTGTTCTTTTGCCCGTCATGACCGATGCAGTCGCCCGCGGGAGCGTTCTTCTAGAAGGCGACGTCCAACTGCTCCTCGGGAGAGGAATAGGCAACGCAAGAGGCGTAACAAAGCTGCGGGATGGGCGCACTGTGGTCCTCGTCACGAACCTCCGACAGGAGGCTCAGCACCTCACCAAAGGTGCCGCTGTAAGACACGTCGAGAAACTCCGGGCCGACGCCGAAATCGCCACGATCTCCGACGAGCCCTCGACATGTCAGCCGTGCAGTACACCGCCGACGCAGCTTGACGTTAACCACAAGCTCAATGCCACGGATCGAGAACAGCTCGGAGACCTCCTCGCCGAATTCAGCGACTGCTTTGCGACGACGTCGAAAGTGCGCCAGACAACAGTTGCGAAACATGGCATTGTTACCAACGAGGATGCGCTCCCTGTGCATCGGCCGCCGACCGGGTCTCCCCAAAGGAACGACAGGCCATTCATGAACAAGTACAAGAGATGCTCAACGACGACATCATTCAGCCTTCGAGCACTCCGTGGGCCCCTCCAGTCGTACTGGTGAAGAAGAAGGACGGAACGCTTTGATTCTGCGTTGACTACCGACGGCTGAAATCGGTCACCAAGAAATACGTGTATCCGCTCCCCCGAATCGACGACACGCAAAGCCGGCTGCGCCACTCCCGATAATTTTCGTCGATGGACCTTAAGAGGGGCTACTGGCGGATCGAAGTCGATGAACGGGACCGAGAAAAGATTGCCTTCGTCACACCCGACGGACTGTATGAGTTCAAGGTGATGTTCTTCGGACTGTTCAAGGTGATGTTCTTTGGACTTCATGGACACCGTCCTGGCAGGCCTCAAATGGCAGAGCTGTCTTGTTTACCTTGACGACGTCGTGGTATTCTCGACCAACTTCGACGTGCACTTGAGCCGCCTCCGGGCCGTTCTTGAGGTCATTAGGACCCCAGGACTCACCCTCAAACCGACGAAGTGCCGGTTCGCCTATGGCGAGCTCATGTTCCTAGGCCACGTTGTGAGCAACGAAGGTGTAAGTCCTGACCCCGAGGAGCCTCACGCCGTAGTGGCGTTTCCACCGCGAACCGACAAAAAGGCCGTCCGAAGATTCCTCGGACTTTGCGCGTACTACCGGCGATTCGTTCGGGATTTCGCCATGCTGTCTGCGCCGCTCATGCACCTCACAACAGATGGCGTGAACTTCGAATCGGATGCAGAACAACAACAGGCATTCGACGAGCTAAAGCGACGCTCCAGTCACTGCCAATTCTCGGCCATTTCGACGAATATATCGAATCACAAGTGCACACTGACGCCAGCAATACAGTACTCGGAGCGGTACTGGTCCAACGACAAGCGGGTGCAGAGCGCGTGATCGCATACGCTAGTCGGACGCTGTCGAACGCGGAGCGCAATTACTCGACGACCGAGAAGGAATGTCTGGCCGTCGTCTGGGCAATTACGAAATTCCGCCCGTACCTGTGTAGGTGTCCTTTTCAGGTGGTCACCGACCACCATGCGCTGTGTTGGTTAGGGCGCCTGAAAGACCCATCGGGACGCCTCGCTCGGTGGAGCCTATGACTGCGAAAGTACGACGTGAGCCGACTGCCTGTTTCGAGCCCCCGTCGAGTCAGCTACCGGCTGTGCCAAAGACGGCGACGACGACGACGATCACTTTCTTGGCGCAGTGAGCGTTGAAGGTATGGCAGCACTTCAGCGGGACGATCCTGAGCTGCGCGCACTAATCGACCACTTGGAGGGACGAGGGGGTACGATTCCCCAAGCCTTCTCACGTGCCCTGCCAAGATTCGGCGTCCGGAGGGGTATTCTCTACAAAGAAAACTTCGGGGACAGCAACTCGACGTGGCTCCCGGTGATTCCTACTAGTCTTCGAGAACAGGACTTCCAAGCCTGCCATGACGGCCCGACATCTCGTCACCTTGGGTATAGCAGGACTCTTGCAGGAATCTGAGAAAAATACTACTGGCCGGAGCTCCCGAAGACTGTACAGTTCTACGTCAGTTGGTGCCGCGAATGCCAACGACGCAAGAAACCACCGACGAAGCCGGCAGGTCTCCTGCAACCGCTCGCGCCCCGACTGCACTGTTGCAGAAGATCGGAATGGATCTTCTTAGACCTTTCCCACCGCCGACGCAGGGAAACCGTTGAATAATCGTGGCAAATGATTATGTCACCAGGTATTCTGAGGCAAAAGCACACTCGGCGGGGACCGCACTGGAAGTAGAGAAGTCCTTCGTTGAGTCCATCGTCCTCCGACGCGGCGCTCCCCAAGTCCTGATTACAGACCGAGGGTCCTCGTTCATGGCGCAACTGACGCAAGAGATACTCCGCCCCAGCCACACCGACCACCGCCGGACCACGGCATACCATCCGCAGACCAACGGGCTGAGGAGCGACTAATCAAAACCATCGCTGACATGATCCAGATGTACGTGGGCTTGAATCAAAAGACTTCGGATGAGGTGTTGCCCTACGTCACGTTTGCGTACAAGACAACGAATCGAAATACCACTGGGATTACACCTTTTTAGCTGGTGCACGGCAGAAAGGTGTCGACGATGCGCGACGCCATGCCGCCCCGCGACACGACGGACGCCGGCAGCGACGACGCCCAGCTGGTCACACAACGAGCTGAATACGTACGCCAGCTAGCCCACCTTCGCATAAAGGACCACCAATGTGTCCACGCTGGCCGGTTGAACTTTCGTCGCCGCAACGTGAAGTTCCAACTTGGAGACAGGGCGTGGGTGTGGACCCACATTCGCCGCCACGGCCTAAGCGAGAAACTGTTAAAACGCTACTTCGGACCCTAGAAGCTCATTCGCGGCCATGGGGACTTGAACTACGAGGTGCTCCCCGACGGAACCCAACTATCAGGACGCCGCCAGCCACGAACCGAAGTCGTCCACGCAGTTCGACTTAAGCCGTTTTACGCGCGTTAGGACTGTGACACTGCATGCTTATTTCGTTTCACCGTAAATGTTTTAGCCATTTCTGTTTTCCTTTTGCGTTGCATCGGGACGATGCACTTTTAAACGGGAGGATCATGCCGCCCACAGGGCCGAGAAAGCAACGCTCGGTCACGGACTTCCAGAAGATTCGCATTCATTCTCGCACCAGGCGTAACTTTCCCCCTGCTTTCTTGTTCTCGAAAGTGCCAGTTCATCCTCGCCCCGAGCGCGCGACGCTCGAACTTCTTTGCCGAACTTTAGAGATAGTGTCGCTCTGTAGATAAGCAGCTACCCGCGGCCTTGTCGAGTCAGTCTCGCTGTCGCTCTCTGTTACGCCGCTGTATCGCCGCCCGTTTTTCTGCAGCCTCGACGCTCGTTTTTTGTTTTTCGTTTGGCACAAGTTCGCCTACAAAACCTTTATTTTTGCAGTTCACTGTTCGTCTTCTCGTCACCTTTATTCGTGACAATATGTTTTTAATGCATGGCGGCACAATTGTTCCTTTCTAGTCCCTTTTCTTTAAACTTGGACTTGGCATTGCCTCTTAGTTCTTTTTAGTATGACATTGACCTTAAAAGTTTCTGACAAAGTGCGGCTTCATAAAATAAGAATTTAAACCTCGGCGATTCGTTAAAGGTAACTGCACTTACCTCTCTTCGACATCAGGCTCGCTATAAGGAACTACTGGCTATACAGCTACATATTTTGGAGATCCGCTTGTTTCCACACAATTCTCTTTTGATAAACCTACAGTCCAGAGCATTAACAGCTAGCTTTTGAAACGAGTGTAAATGCAAGCATCTTAGTCTGCCTGTTCTAGACAAAAAATGTACAAGGATGCTCGTCAAACAAAAATTATTATAGAAAACGAAGCTTACGTATGACTTCCTTATTGTACGTTGTTCGCTGCCCACTCTAAGACTAATAATAGAGCCAAAGCTTTGCTAACCAAACAATATTTTGGTTTTAGGTGTTTCAGGTCAAACGTCTCACCTACTTTGTTTACTTTGTAATACTAATCGTGAATGTTGCCCAGCACCTAAAACATATGTTATACTTTTCTCCTCATGTGCACTCCTTCTGGATGAAAGCCAAAGAAGGACAGGGTATTAGTATCCCAATTCAGATATAAAGAGCTCAGCGGCTTGATGACCAAGACAATTTTATTGAATAAGAACAAAAAATAGCGTTCTGTTGTAAATTATTTCTATGGGCGGAATACACATTGAGCAAACATTGAATTATAAAGAATATAAATATATCTTGTATGTCGAAGATAAACAACTGGTGAAATAATATCTGCATATATTTTCAATATAGCGCAAACATTTTGGTGATTGATATATACCAAATCACCGGGCTTCCCCCCCTTTCAGGTGGTGTTGTGCGGTGGGTGTATATTACAAATTCTTGAACCCCTCGCACCAAAAAGATGCTTAGTTTATCATAGAAAACCAACAGTTTTTTTTTTTTTTTACATGAAAATTAACTTCAAGCCTGACAAAATATTGCGATGTAAGCGATACATCGCAAATGTATTTCACCACTGAAATACAAATACATTTTTTGTGAATCTCGAAACATAGCTCCCGATCTTCGAAGGTATCTTTAAATTACAATCGCCATACATTTGCATCGCGATACTGCCCATACCCTTCAAAAAAAACAAAAACAGAAAATTCTTTATTGTAAGGCGTGTCCTATCGTTATAATATTCACTGAACGTTGTCCTCACAAGCATCACTATTCTTAGTGCCTGTTTTATATATATGTAAGTTCGTATTATAAGATTCATGTCCGTTAAAATATATATTGTGTTTAGTGACCTTTGTCGTATGCATTGCACATTATCAGCATCTGTGATATCAGTCTTTTTTTACTTCTGTCATGTTTGAAGATGCCAAATTTGCTATGCGCGTTGAGTTGTGCCAGGCAAATATTCAGGGTTCCGATTATTGTGTGATGTCAATTTTTAGCTAAATACTAGATTTCAAAATGAAGATGATGCATTCATTCACGTCATATTATTTTTTTCTAATTTTTAATCTAAGTTTATTATATTTATTTAATAATTGCTTACTTAGGAATTTTTATTTAGTTTTTATCTCATTCATATTTCTTTGTTTATTTTTCGGCCCTTGAGAAAGCACAGATCCCTGATCCGGCCCCTCAGCGAAAAAGTTTGCAGAAACCTGATTTATATCATTCGAACCAGGACACCGTCCTTCCCCTTTGTTACCTTTGCATAGAGCGCGGCCATCCAGTCAACGACTGGGCTTTCTATATTTACTTTCGTTATGGGCGTGACACATTATCCTATCTGGACAAAACAGTTGCATATCCTAGCCCTGTGGTTCTCAAATGAAGGTCCGCGAGGGAATTGTAGGGTTCCGCGAAGCCCACCCTCATTAGTCATACCCGGCAATAAAAGTCGTGTTTTTTTTTTTAGATTGGGAAGAAACATTTAAATTTTTGGCAGAGTTTGCTTGTGTGTATCTCAAGGAGAGAAGTCTACTTCTCACTAGCCTGTAGTTTTATTCATTAATTAAATCATTATCATAATAAACCGATATATTTTCCTTCCTCTCACTCCTCCATCATCCCCGCCGATCCACAAGGGGTCCGCGAAACATCAATGGCTGAGAATCACTGCCCTAGCAAATACCCAACAACGACTTCACGAATCAACTTACTTTAACCACGGAAGCCTCCCGCCAACTTGCATGTTCCCGAACTGTAGCACATCAATATGCCTCAAAACGTCGCTACGCCGGCCAACACAACACTCAGTATATTTTAGATGACCTTGTTTTAATCTTCTTTCCGTTCCGTCAAGTCGGCCGCTTAAAGAATTTCCTCCGAGTCACATTGGAATGGGCTCCAGGCCACCCAGGAATCGAAGGCAACGAGCTGGCCCATCAGCTCGCCCGTGAAGCCATTACTGAACCGGGACCTTCCACTCCTTGGCCACAAAAATACGACCCTAACATACACAAGAAGAAACTTCACAACAGCAGTACCAACAGACTGTTGGAATGGAGAAAGAACAGTACCTCGCTCCCATCCCCCTCACAATTTCTGAACCGACTGCACTCTACACTGGTACGAAGAGCCCAGACTGGCACCCTCCTCACACCGCACATAACGCATCATTTTTTGGGACGCGAATTTATACCGAAGTGCGCAAAGTGCCACCGATACCCTAACAATAAACATATCCTTTGGGACTGCCCTCACAACCAACAAGCACTACAAGAAACTCTCAACACAATACCGAAAATATTTCACCCGAGCAGCTGGGAGGAATGGATCGCTCCCCCACCCACAGACAGCACTCTACTCTGGAGTTTGCTTGAAAAGCACATCGCAAAATGTCGGGAGCTTATAGATGACGCCCTTGACTAACAAGGACCACAATAAATGTTTATTCTCTCTCTCTCTCTCTCTCTCCAGTAAACAACCTCGTTCAGTCAACTGGCCCAACATCTGATCGCCGAACTGTGGTTCGACACATCGTACATGTCGGCTGCCTCAAACTCTTCGATCCACGACGCACTATAATCCTGAACTCTTGCGGCCACGATGGCCTCCTCTTGCACGGGGGCATTTGTGGTGAGGATAGCGGCAGCGACAGCGCGCGAAATGGCGCGTGGCAAAGCGCGCCGTTGAGCTCGAGAAAAGAGACTCGTGGTAGCACGCTCTTCTCCGAGTACGAAGCATAGACTCGACAATTGTTTCCGCCTGCCTCTTCCGTGAGCTCACTAAAACAACTCAGTAATATATGAAGATTATATAAAATATTCCTGGGGACTATTGCTATTTTTTTCTGTTGTCGCGGAAGGAAATGGATCGAGAAGCGTGAAATATAAAATAAAGGTTTCAGCGGCTAATTTCTGCCAGAAACGAAAGAAAGCACGATCGTCGATAAAGCGTTGGCACGCGTCGAGGTGTCGGCTTGATAGCTGGCTAGCGCGAGGGTGTCAGATTTCTCTCGTCGTCGGAAAAGCGAGTTGGCAAGGCCGCGCTGGGCTTCTTATTTATTATCCTCGGCATCTCAAATATTCGGTCCAGAATGTCCAAGCGTCGAACACAAGGGAGTCTAACTCGGGAAGGTCTTGATGGCCGCTTTATTTATTACAACCAAGGATAGAATTAACACCAATCTTCTAGAAGTACAGAAAAGCGTTTCCTCTGAGCCAGGCACGCGGCATCCTCCCCCCCCCCCCCCCGGCTTCCCCCTAAAAAGCCCATAGCCCCGATGCAACTTTAAATAATATAACACTAACACAAAGTTAAACCAAACGACCATTCACAAGAAACTGCACGGTTGTCAAAACTTGGAAAACACTTGATCAAAGAGGGAGGTTCACAAGGACGGCGATGATTTTGACAACGACTGGAATCGTTCTGGCTGCTTCCCGAGCCACGACAGGTTTTCGCAGCGTCAAACGGCTCGCTTCCAGACCCGATATGACTGCGCCGTACTCACACACAAAATTCATTCTGAGAATCACGTCTTTTGCACCGTCGGCTA
Organism: Ixodes persulcatus; assembly: GCA_013358835.2. Lineage (NCBI taxonomy): Eukaryota > Metazoa > Arthropoda > Arachnida > Ixodida > Ixodidae > Ixodes > Ixodes persulcatus. Next base: position 47,419 of record JABSTQ010005209.1, read on the forward strand.
GTACGACGACTTTCACGAGGCAGACCTCACCATGGATATCGACTCGCGTAGTGCACCTTCCGACGGGCGTAATCAAGTGTCCTCTGGTGATTCGACTTTGTTGGCCAACCCACGGCGTCACAACGTTCCGAACAAGGTGTGAGATCTTCCAACTCATAACGGAGTAGTCCACGCCGGTGTCCACTATTGCCAATGTGCCGTGATCGTTGACAATGACGTTATGCTTGTTCTGCAACTTCCCGAAGCGTCTGTTTCCACGAGAGATAGGGGAGGCCCTTCGACGATCTTGGAGGGTTTTTGCGTTGTTGGTCGGCGGCAACTCCCTCTGCAGAGGTTGCCGCACTCAGTTTACCCGACGACGGGTGAGGGGCGAGAGGCTCTCACGAGGTTGCCTGCCCATTCGTGAAGGTGGACATCGTGCTGACAACGGAAGGAACCCTCGGCGCGTTGCAGGTAGTGGGAGACTGAGGTCTTCGAAGCTACTTGTCTATCTTTCGCGGTAGTTCACCGTGGCGTGGGCATGGGTACGTTCGGGTGGAAGTCGCGCAGCCCTAGTTGACGGTAGAGACAACGACGGTAAATGTGGTCGGTTTCCCCCCAGTGGTAGCAGAGCGTCTGACGGTCGGACGTTCGCCACACATCATTCTTCCTTGGAGGAGATGGTTTTGAGTGGGTGTATTGAACCCGGTCGTCTTGGCGCCGAACATACACTTGCGTTGGCGTGTCCCGTCGAGGCGGCGCCGAGTACTGGCGGGGAAGAACTGCTGGCCTCTTGGAAATCACGGCGTACGTAACTGACGGGATTTCCTCACTTGCTGTTACTGTGTGAGGGGAACCTCCAGTTGAACGGCGCGTTTACTTCCTCTGTACTACTTCGGCGATGAAGAGAGAATCTGTGCGATTGGAAGCAAGCAACAATTTTCTGAGCTCCTCCCGAATGACGTCGTGGATTAATTCTAGAATGCCCGGAATGAGCACAGGGTCCGGCATCGAGGCTACCAAACGCAGGACAGCAACGTTGGGAAGTCGCTGGTAAAGGGGGGGGCTCGCGCTTGGGGGGCCCACTCGATGTTTGCGGCCTCTTTCACGAGTGCCACGACGGTAGCAGGCGGGTTTCACACGAGGCCCCTAAAGATGCTTTCATTTAATTTTAGCATAAGGATATTAAACTTCTTCGATTCCTATGTTTCCGGATCCGCGCGGTTTAATAACCGGAGGCCGTCTTCCACGAAGCAGACATCGCTTTTATATCGTCCCTTAATTCTTGCCTGCAGTAGTTCTTCGGTGCGTTCCCAATGCTGCTGACTCACAAATGCGTGGCGTAGTTGCTCTTTGTATGTTTCCCAAAAGGTGATTGACGCTTTATGATTTTTAAACCAGAAACCGGCCATTTCATCCAGCGAGAAGTGAATGTTTTGAACGCGCTTCTTTGGCCTTCATCGATATGCCGTGCCGCTAGTTCGTACTGCTGGATCCGGTCGTCGACGTATTCGTAAGCTTCGCAGTGGAAGGGAACCGGCGCACGAGGTGCAACGGGCAGGACCACGACGGGGGATGCAGCAGGAGGTGTCTCAGTTTGCAGCCCTTGAAAAAAATGCTTCCGGGTTCGTCGAACTCTTTGATTGTTCCACCAATGGAAGTAATTCCGGCAGCTGGCCTTGTGTGCGGCGGCTTGATCGGGCATTGTCTTCTCGAGGACTCGCCCTTCCTGCATTTGTTCCGCATGACTCGGGATCGGGCTTGGTTCACGACTCCTCGGCGGTGACCGAGGAAGGGGTATAGAAAGTTATCCCGCACCTCCGGCAAAAATGTCGCAGATGGACAAATATGCACGAGAGTAAGTCTGAGAACAAAACAAATAATCGGCGAACTTGTGCCAAAAACAATCGAAATGACGAGCGTCTAGAAAGTAGCAGCGGATGTTGAGGTGTAGGCGTAACAGGTGGCTAATGCGATAGTGTCTCAGTCGTTTCTTCGTCATCCGAGTGAGTCGGCCACACCGCGCTGGGCTCCTGATCTACTTACTACCCTATGTATCTGGAACATTCTGTTTAGAATGTTTGAGTGTCGAAACATCGGGAGACTGACTCGTCAAAGTCATGTTGCCCTCCTTAACCATTACAATTGGGGCAAGAGTAACCACGAATTCCCTAGATGTACTGAGAGTCGTTTCCCCTAGACCATGCAGGTGACAATCTGTCTGAATGTTTAAAGTTTTATCACTTGTACTATATGACGCTCATATAAAATATCCGCGGAAAACATGGCGATTTTCTTGTTGTCTACTTCGACTACTTTTTTTAGTGCACCTTACACACGCGCATGAAGAGAACGCCGGAAGGCATTAAATGTCAAAGGAGGTTAGGAATATGAGACTATAAATTTACTTAGGGCAACAAGTATCACACATTGAAGTAAGATTTTTTTTCCATATGTCCCGCAGAAACGTTACTCTAAATCCGTGTGGGATGGACTGTCCTCCGAAAGTTGCCTCCACAAACGTTTTGATCTATGATCACTGACAAGTAGAACAAGGTAGGGCGCGGGAATATAGAGCATCTTGTCTGTCAGTAGTCAATCAGCTCGCGGCATCAGCCTATTAGAACGACGATGAACGAATCACGCCAAGCATGAAGCGTTACCATAAGAGGCCTGAGTTTCTTTGCCAGAATCCAACGGAACAAATCAAGCACCGCTTGCAATGTATCGTCAAGGCGCTTATCTTCTTTTTCAGATTTTTTTTTTATCATGGACCTATTTAATCACGCACAGCGAACGCGCCGTGACACTACTTTTTTTCCTGCCTGATTAGCGTAGCCGGTAATAGCAAGCCTACAAAAGCTACAGGTTGCTTCAGGCAGCTTGACGATTTACTTTTGGTGCGGCTTGACATCCTTCATTGAATCGTAGCGTCGGCTGCGATCGAACTTCAAGTGAATCGGAGTATACTAGAGTTGGGGAACTCAAATAAACCCGGAGTGTGTTTTTACAAACTCGATTTTTTTATTTGACACGTTCAAATTTTAGTCGCTTTTAAAGCGCCCTCAACCTCGTTCAATGAGCCTGTCGATGCGTTTTTTCGAATGCTGAAGACAGCCTTTAATCTCGTCAATCTTTGATACCTTTCAGTGCTTCTGCCGTTTTGTTTTCTTTCTTTTATCTCTTTCGCATTTGTAACCCGTTTTTTATGCACTACCCTTTGCACACGAATAAACAAACAAAAAACAAATCTCAGATGGGGCAATGTCGGGTTAATAGGGGAGGTGGGGTGCGGGGGTAATTCCCGTTTTTGGTCAGAAACTGTGGAACACTCAGCGCCGCGTGCGCAGGTGCAGTATCAGGGTGGACAAATCAATCTTACGAAGAAAGGCACAACTTTTGCTAGAACTCGTTTTATGTGTTAATCATCCGATAAAGTTTTCTGACTGGAACTCCACAACACACTGGTGAACTCCACGAGTTCATCGATCGTAAAACGTCTGTTATCAAAAATGGCTCTAGGAATTACTGCCACAGGCTCTTCAGATTGTCAGACCAAAGAGAGTCCAAAACGAGGTTGATTAGCAATCGACATTTCGCCATGTTTAAAAACGAAAATCATTCCTGAACTTCTGTATTACTCTGCGCAGCTTCGCTGTATGTCATCTCCACTATAACAACTGTTCCAGACGCATTTTAACGTCACATCGTTAAAGAGCTCGTGTCGCAGAAAAATCCGGTGTCCATTGAGCGACATGAAAATACTGATTTGTCGATAGGGTCATGATGTCACAGCCCAATTGCATCACGCGGGAAATTCAAACACCCCACAACCCTCACGTGAGACGTGACGTCGGACGTGTAATTAAATTGAACGAAACATGACATGTATTGTCAAATAAAGATAGCCGCTTATCTCAGATGATCGAAATTTATAAAATAATTAGTTTGCTTTAAAGAACAAGTGGAAACATTTTAGGCGGCATTCGAACCCAAGACTTTTCGGTTGCGAGCCAGACACGCTACTGGCTAAGCAACGTAGGGCGCATTTTTTTTTTCCTTTATTCCGGCAACGTAAGGCACGCTTGCAGAGTTTGGGAATGAGCGGGAGTTTATGTGTTAAGATGCGTGCCCATGAAGCCGAAGTGAGGCGACAGCAGCGACAGGACGATCTAGAGAAGCTACAGCGTCTCGGGATCTTGGCGCGCGCTCGCGTCTCCGAGCATAAGAAGCGAATGAGAACGTGAAGCGAACGGGGCCCGATAACGCTATCACGTTCCACCCTTAAAGCTGAAGCTTAAGCGTCCTCTAAGTTATTTCTTCAACGGAAATAACCTGTCTGGTATAAATCAGACATCACAAAATAAGCAAACGCGTTAAAAAAAGGTTAACTAAACAATTCATTGAAGCCAAACGGTATGTCTCAAGAGAACACCGACTTCTACACTGGTGCACACGGGTTTTTAGAAAACGCATCACGGTGGAGGAACTCGTACTTTAAAGAACCGGCCCTCCAGATAATAATTCAGGTTACGCTTGGGTAACCCCTCGTATAGTACTACTGTTTTCTGAGAGTGTACTGTAGCTGTCGCGTTTCATCTGAGAGATTGTGTCCCTGAAAAGCGTTTCAGTCAAGGCAGAACGCATAAAAAACAAATGACATAATAGAATCAAGTGCCGCGAACTCTCAGTAAGTCCTCTATAGTACAATGCATGTCATTGCGGCATTGCCCACAAACATTGATAATTCGAGTTCATTTTATGATCTCAGCCATCGGGAAGTTTGTACAATGTTCCAACCAATGCCACATAGAAGACAAGGCCCTGCGCATGACGTCATCGTTCGTGAATCCCTGACCCACCCCAAGCAGCAATCACGCTGCACTTTGACGAAAGTCACCGCAAAGTAGCACGCCCATTCATCTTGTCGTCAGCGTGTGCTACACGATGTTGTGAGACGATGCGAAAATCACTGGCGGTATGCTAACGCTAGCTAGCAGAGCGGCGTGGATACAACTAGCGACGTCGTCTTGGGGGGGGGGGGGGGGGGGGGGCGCATGCCTTGTTTTCCAGGTAGTATTGCTCCAAAGGACATCCACTCCCATTCGGCAAAAGATGTGGCCGCGTGTACGAGCCAGAGACTGCACGGTTGTTTGGCGCCCTATGGGCCTGCCTCTTCACATTGGCTTAACATATTAAAAAATAAAATGTCTCAAGTTCAATCTTAATTTACTAATCAAACCGGAATATCCAGAATTGAGTTTTAGCAGGAACGCAGCGGACGCAAATCTTGAATATCAACACAGAGCCCCGAGACTCAGAGTCCAGCGTCACCATGTCACCCTTTTATACTGCCTTAATGTTTTCCTTGCTCTTTTCGAAGCCTGCTCAGCTGGCGAATTTTTTTTTTCGTGATTCTCAGGGTCCGCTTTCTTGCCTCTTTCGATTTTTCGCCGCTTTCCTTTACAGTTGCATTGCATGGCCATCGGAGCTCACGGCGCATGTGTTTGGCAGCCGGCTCTCTTCCACCATGGTGTGCATCACTCTTCAGACTACATGAAAGATAGCTTTTGTGAGAATGCAATTTTGAGTATAAAACAGCAAACTCCCGTTCACACATTTAGGTTTGGCTACAATCGATTGAGCCGAGACCGGCTGTTAAGCCACTTGTGAGAGTTGACGGCCAGATCCGCAGTAGCCTATCCGGTCGTAAGTGGCTCAAAACCCGGTCGTGTCTCATTCGGCCGTGCTCGGTTGCAAGTGTGTGGACTGGCCTTAACATTCCGAGAGCACCGATGGCTAGACGGTTGGCAGCATTTTTTTTTTACGAGCTTACGTTCTCAAACGTGGAGTATTACCCCACTCAGCAAGGCGCACGCGCACGAACCTGCGGGTACAACATGAGGCTGTGCACGACCGGTACGTCAGAGACTCCACCCGTCCAGCTGTCTGGCATGCGGAAACCAGCACTGCCCATCGTGACGCTCATCATTACATATCTGTTGGTGGTGTCGATTTTTGCTCCCTTCAGCGCTTGTCCGACGATAGACTGCAAAGAAGAGAAAATTACGAAGCATGATGCGTAATTGTATTAAGCCACGCCTGGCGTTTAAAACAAAACACTGAAATAAAAATAATAAAGCAAACTTTTCTACGAGTCTATACCACGTCGAACCCTACGATGGACTAAAGGCAAAAGCTACGAGCCTCCAGATCCAATCACGAGCCACTTGGAAATTGCGTGGTATTTTGCTTCAATGCACGAATCGGTGCCCGCGCCTCGGATCACTGATGGGGATGGGCGGACAGTGGTTCGAAACGAGGAGCACTAAGTGACTCAACAATTTCACATTGAAAAGAAAGCCACGACAAACGGGCTCTTTGCAGGGTCGAAGCTATTGAAATGATGCAGCGCTTTTTGATTCGCAGCCGTATTCGTCCATCCCTAATCAATGTTAGCAATATCATAGCTTAGCGTGGAATGCTATTGAACCTGGCGGCCCGTGGCTTTGGCCTTTAGTTCATCGTAGGATGAGACAAAGTATAGATCTTTTTAAAACATTGCAACAAAACAGAAATGTTTTTTTAGCAATATTTACACTGCCAGACGCAATTTTTGTGGAGAAGACGATGGTAGCATCCCGCTAAGCACCGCCCAGTGCTTATATCGCGTTTACATCGCTATTGATGGACAGATGACTGACACATTGATAGTTCAGTCTCTTGTTGCGATTGGAGGAACCTTCACCCAAATTGCGGGTTAAAACATTTTTCCTGTAAAAGTCGTCCCTATATTAGGCGCTGCGTCAAGTCCCTATTTCGAACACCTTTTTTTTTTAAGTACCGTTCATTGAAACGCAGTGCGGAACATCTGAAGTGCGCACCTGAACTCGCCACCTAGTCCTCTACTTCCGCAAGATAAAGTTTGTCTGCTATCGTTAGCTTCACCCTGGCAACAAAGCGTGTCCTTTATGGACGAATACGAGAACGCAGCGCCTGAAGCCAGTAACGGGAGTCGTCTAACTATCGTGAACGCCGCAACGCACGTCAATGTCGAACGCGCCGTTACGGAGGCCGACGCTGAGAGCCGTAGGCGGTCACCTGTCGATACCTTGACGGTTCCGACGTGACTTGGTGCACGCTCGGCCCCAAGATTATATTAAAGTTTCCCGAAGAGAAGCGGACAGAAGCGAAGCAAGGGGTGTCCTCGCGCAGCGGGGATCGCTTGGCAGCCTAGCATGGAGCCCAAGCTAGCGTAGCCGCCTAGGTAGCAGACTACATCCAGAAGATCTCACGGCAGTAGCTGGCTATGCTGCGTTCGTGTGCTCGTTTATTCGGTGACCATAGCAGACCAAAGATTTTATTGGAAAGGAAGTGGCGTGTGTATTTTCCGTAAATGAAGAGTAGCGTAAGAGCTAGGGCAGTGAGGCGTTTATTTTTTTTCTATGTCTTTTTTCTTCTAAGTTCCCCACTATTTACCACAGTCTCGGGTAATTTTCATTACGATTAGGACACTACATGCTTGCACAACTGCGTGAATATGCTTAATCAAAAGGTTTCCCATTTAGACTCCGTCATCATAAGATTTTGATGGATGACGGGTGCTTTATATTTGATACTGTCTAAGCTTTGGTTCGAGCAAACAAAAATAGGCGTGCCCACCACTTCCCTTTCCCGAAAAACCCTAATTAAGTTCTGCCGTTCAAAGTTAGAGGCATCTGTGATGTGTCCATTGAGCATTCCGCCCTTTTTACGAACATTCGATATCTTATACATAAAAGAGAAGATGCGCATTTTCTAATTGAAGCATGCATTGCGGATTTCGTTTTAAAGTCAAACCTGGCTAAACTCTAAAATACCTGACTCAGAGTTGTTTCTCTCACATTTTGGTCGCTATGTTTATCGTATTGACTCAGTCTCAAGGCGAGGGGGCGGTGTTCCTTTAGCCGGCAATAATCGTGTCCCATCAAGCCTTATCTGGGTGGAAACAAGCCCGGGAATCAACTGGGTATGCCTCACATATAAACCAAGTATTATACTGGGCTTATGCAACAGGCCGCCAGACGGGGATAGGGATTTCGTTACTGAGCTCCAGAAATGTATTTTTCAACTTTCAACACTTTATCCTAATGCCACCCTTGTTCTTCTTGGAGATTTTATTGGCCAGATATTGATTGGACTGCCCTCTCATCGGGCAGTGTTTTTCCGATGCTTTCGCTGACCGTTGCCTTAAAAATCCTTTCAATATTATCCCTCAACCACCCAGAACTACCAAAGGCTGTAGCAATGTGCCGTACCCGTGCCCAACACAAGAGCCAGCCTTTATCAGTAACCTCATATACTTACCCGGCATTAGTGACCATCTTGTTATCGAATTACCACGCTCGTTCACCACTCAAACATCAAGCTACATTAAATTCGTCCGGAATTACGCGAGTAATTCGCGTAATTCCGGACTTACAACTTACAGCAAAAAACCTTCTTCGACACGTTCTCCAGCGGTTTCTATGAAAGATCTGCCAACGTGAACTGGACAATGTACAAAGATAAACTAATTCAACTCATTTCGTATTTTATATCACTCACTAGTGTCATCTCTTTTAACAACAATCTGCGTTCTAAAACCATTTATAAACACTCAAAAAAAAAGAAAACCGTTCAAGACGGGCTAATTGTTGCGACACTCAGCAAGCCTGGGTCAAATGCCACGAGTTTACAACTGGTTATAGCAGAGCTATTAATGAAGCAAAAACTAAATTTTATACTCGGCACCTTTTTAACATTTTGATTAGCAAGCAAAAAACAAGTGAAAGATTGTTAATCCTTTTATGTCACCTCCCCTACAATTGACTCACGAGAGCAGACATAATCTATCCGATCACTGAAGTGCTTTATGACTTAATAATTTATTTATTCCTGTCTTTATATATGAAAACCTGCTAAATATTCCCGTCTCACGCCAGTTTTTACACACTCCGACGGGGCCGATCACCATTGAATATGCCGGCGTCCTGAAAGCAATCCAGAACATGAAGCTGTCTTCCAGCTCTGGGGATGACCAAATCAATTCTAAGAATTCAATAAACACGACACACACATCTGCGACTTTCCTTTGTGACGTAGCTTCGCATTCACTTAGTCATTATGAAAGTCTGCGAGATTTTATAACCGGAAATGTAGCCTGTTTTCAAATCTTGTGACCGCCACCTAATTACAATTATCGCACAGTAGGTTAAAAGATACTATCGAATCGTCTAAGCTGATGCAGCACGTACTATACCTCAGTATAATCGATTAGTCAGAAGGTAAGGACCTCGTTTCAACCACCAACATGGATTCAAGAAAGCATGCTCTTGTGAAACCCAACTAACAGCGTTTCTTCATGACATTCACACACGCCTTAATACAAGCATTCAGACTCACGCCATTTTTCTCGACATTTCCAAAGCACTCGATCGGGTCCTACATCGCAGTCTTACGATACACCTTAACGAACTTAAAACCAGCCCGCTATTGTAAAGTGTATAACCGAATTCTTTTGCTATAAACGCATTCAGTACACCACCATTAATATTTATGAACCCCCCTCGTGCGCGGTAACCTCAGGAATCCCTCAAGGCAGTGTACTCGGGCCTTGAACCTATTAATTTACATTAATGACATTCAAGAGCGAATCTCCTTATCAATTTGTTTTTTGTAGCTAACTGCGTAATTTACCGGCCCATTTTCGCGCCCGACGTTGAACGTACATTGGAACCAGATATTAAACAAATTATTCAATGATGCAGTAAATGGCAGATGACCGCAAATCTTGACACAAGCAAAGTCCTTTCGTTTTCTCGTTGTGCTCTTTGAACTTATTCTTACCATCTTGACTCCTCCCCTATCACCGGTTGCGATTCACATAAATAGATAGGTATGCATTTAACAACTGAATCTTCATGGACGTCGCCAATCAATAAAATAATAACAAACGCCAACCGTCCCCTGGGCCATTTTGGCGCCCAAGACTAAACCCCAAACACCAGAGATAAAGCAACTGTTGTACTTAACTTCAGTTCGGTCTAAGCTTGAATTCGCTTCTTCTGTATGATGTCCTTAGCAATCTTACCAAGTTGTGAAACTTGAATACACTCAAATCAGAGCTCTGCGTTTTTTGTTTTTTTTTATTACTCATCATTCGCCAGTATGTCAGGATTGTTCGAAACTACTAAGCTGCACCCACTTTTATTGTGGCGTCGAGTGTTCCGCCTTTCTCTCTTTCTCCTTCACCGTATCTTTCAATATATATATATATATATATATATATATATATATATATATAGAGGCAGACGAAGAGAAAGACGAGGAGTACAATGGTGCTTTTGCGAACGTTGAGTGGCATTCCGTCAGCCGGAACTGAAGTTGACTCCAGTGAGCCTGTAACATTTGGTGGCAGCGGTGGGATCACTTCTAAACTTCGATGGCGAATCCACTGCACGTTACGTCCCACTCCGGCAATACTTCGCAGCGAGCAGCTGAAAATGGCGTCTCCATGAGCGTTCCAACGCCGCCAGAACGCCTTGAAAATGGCTTGAATGTTTTACCAAATGACATCAATGGGCCACAAAGTCCCGCTTTGGGAATTTCTGTAGATGATTTCAACACCTGTTCAACGGCTCTGAATGGAGGTGAGATCGTTTCAACAGTTAGCCCCTTGACGAATGTGAACCGAGGTACCCGTGTAAGGACTAATCCGTCACTGAAGTTAAAACCCTCCGACGGCAGCGTACCAGTTCACCTTTATCTGTACCAGGCTGAAGTTATTGCACAAGCCAACGGCTGGACGGAAGACGACAAAGTTCACGCGCTCGTCTCCCAGTTGCAAGGAGCAGCTCTAAACGTGCTTTACCAATTCGATGGTATCCACCTATCATTCCCGGCCCTACGTGAAGCACTGGAACGACGTTTTGGAGATAGACATCTCCAACAAGTGCACGGCTCGGAGTTAAGTTTACGCCGTCAGCGCTCTCACGAAACCCTTCAGGAGCTGGCTGTCGACATCCAGCGCTTGATTGTCAAGGCACATCCTGGAGCCCCAACAGACGCAAAGGATAAGATTGGCACCTCCGCTTTTGTAGACGCAATAGCTGATCCAGAAGTTCAAGTATTTGTACGTCTTTCCCGACCTACAAACGTCAAAGATGCCCTGGATCAAGCGTTAAAAGCGGCAACCGCTCAAAGGGCAACAGAGTTCGTGCAGAGGGCTAGGCATCTACAAGAGCCATTATCACCACTTTCTCCCTTACCTTCGGCAACAAAAAGGCAGCATAGTAGAAAGAAGTACAATCCTCCACAACAACCAACCCGTTCTGAGGCCACTGATCAAGCTTCCAAGGTTAAGGGTGGAGCGAGTACGGTGCTTTCTTTAGTAACTCCCGTAAACCTTCCTCTGACATCAGCTGCAAGCAACCAATCGTCGGTTTCAAAATTTACTGTTTGGATCGAATGTATTGGATACTAAGATGCTCTTCTTGACACTGTAGCAGCAGTGAACGATCTGGCATCGTCCTTGGTTCCAGAAGACGCACGTCTTCATCCGACGTCACTTGGATTGTTCACTGTGAACGGTACGGCAATTCACACCCCGGGTATCCTCACTTTGCAAGTGAAAACAGTTAAGAGTACATCACCAGTGGAGCTCGTAGTGCTCGAGAACTCTGTTTGCCCGGTAGTGCTTGGGTACGAGTGGTGCCGTAAAAATAACTTTCTTAATAAGGAATTTCCGCATTCCAGAGACAACAGAATCGCAACATCGAAAATTGATCACAGTAAGTTCTTATCAAGGCACAAGCTACATCTTGGGGCCGCTCGAGTTATCTTCAACGTATGGAATGGCACAACTGCACTTCTGAGAGATTCGCTAAACCACGTCCAGAAAGTGCTTCGAGCTTTACTTTGCACTGACACAGCAAGTATCACACCCGTGACAGGCAACGTCTACGTGTGCAAAACGGTCACCATACCCCCGAGCTCTGCTGCGTGGGTTCCAGTGAATACGCCCGACCAGAGCTTCAGCGGCGACGTCATTTACGAACCTCTCCTTCATGCTAAACCTGGGCACGAGTTTGTTTCTCCCCATACTTTGGCATCTTCTCTACGGGGAAACTTCGTCATCTTGGCTGTAAATATTGGATTGAACGACCTCACGCTAAAACCTGGGGAACAAGTAGGAACCGCACAGCCCTCCTGCCCTGAAGTGCAGGTGAATACAGTCGCACTTGAATTCAACTCACAGGCAGACATACCCAGTCTTCCATGGGAAAAATGTAATGTTAATCCTGACCTTGACGCTGAACAGATGGCAGCGCTTCGACAGCTCCTTCAACGTCATCGTAGCTGCATCGCACTTTCTCCAAATGAACTCGGCTGCACGTCTTTAGTCCAGCATTCCATCGACACTGGGGACAGTCGACCTATTCACCAGTCACAGCGTAGGTTTGCTCCATCCGAACGGAGTGTTATTCAAACGCAAGTTAAGGACATGATTCAACAAGGGGTGGTCGTTCCTTCATCAAGCCCATGGTCCTCTCCAGTGGTGCTCGTCCGAAAAAAAGATGGTACTATCCGGTTTTGTGTTGACTACAGAAAAATCAACAGCCTTACTAAACAGGATGTGTATCCCCTACCTCGCTTGGATGATGCCCTGGATCGACTACAGGGATCAGAGTATTTCACCACCTTGGATCTCCTGTCAGGATACTGGCAGGTTGCTCTTAACCCTAAGGATGCAGAAAAATCCGCGTTTGTGACACCGGATGGACTCTACCAATTTACGGGAATGTCCTTTTGGGCTGTGTGATGCACCTGCAACATTTCAGAGACTAATGGACAGGGTGCTAGGCCACCTGAAGTGGACCATGGCACTCGTGTACCTAGATGATGTAATTGTGTATGGAAGCACAATTCGATGAACATCTCCAAAGACTTACAGCAGTATTGGATGCGCTCTCTTCTGCCAATCTGCGCTTGAAACCAGAAAAGTGTTACTTTGGGTATAAAGAAGGAACCTACCTTGGGCACGTTGTATCGAAAAGAGGGATTACACCAGATCCTGTCAAGCTTCAAGCCTTCGCAGAGTATCCTGTTCCAACATCCTTAAAGGAGGTAAAAAGTTTCCAGGGATTCGCATCATACTTTCGCCGATTTATTTCTGACTAGGCGCGCCGCGCGGCTCCAATGACCTGTCTGCTACGCAAGAATGTACCCTGGCGATGGACAGCAGAGGAACAAGCTTCCTTTGAAGACCTGAAAAGTACCTTCTTGAGTGCCCCAATTCTCGCCCACTTTGACCCTGCTAAGGCGCCCTGTCTTCACACAGATGCCAGTGGAGAGGGACTCGGTGCTGTTTTGTTGCAACAAGATGACGAAGACATGCAACGTGTTGTTTCATACGCAAGTCGCCGTCTGAGGGACGCAGAACAGCGTTATCATTCTTCAGAACTTGAGTGTCTTGCACTAGTCTGGTCAGTGGCAACACTTCCGGCCATATCTCTACGGACGACACTTCACGGTTGTGACCGATAACTCAGCCTTGACATGGCTCCAAAGCAAGAAAGATCTGACAGCCACATTGGCTCGTTGGTCAAGTTTACTTCAAGAGCATAACTTCACAATTGTTCATCGGAGTGGCAAAGAACACCAAGATGCAGACATTTTATCACATCATCCGATGAAGGACATACCGGATTCTCCTGACCACGATGCTTGCTTTTGTGCGCCTACATTTAATTTGAACGCAGGCCAGGAACAAGACTGTGAAATCCAGGACATCATGTCTCGACTTCAAACGACTGACGTACCGCCCACGACTAATTGCCTACGTAAAGCGTACCAGATTCGTGCCGGGTTACTTTGCCATCGCAGTTCCAGCACTGAACACTGGGTGCCAGTTGTCCCATCTTCGCTAGGCAGAGCGGTACTGCATCTTTGCCACGACGACCCTACGGCGGGGCATCTAGGCCGTGACAAAACTTTGCAGAAAATTTAGAAAGGTACTGGTGATCCGGGCTTTGAAAGGACGTGACAAGCTACGTAGCCTCTTGCTCACAATATCAGAAACGCAAGTCACCAAATACAACCAAGCCATGTGAACTTCACCCGATACCACCACCGGAGGCTCCATTCGAGGTGTGGGGAATCGACCACCTCGGGCCTTTTCCACGTACATCGGACGGCAACCGCTTCATTCTAGTGGCGGTAGATCATCTTACCACATGGGTAGAGTTATGCCCCGTGGCCAGCACCTCAACCAAAGAAGTGGTGCGGTTCCTTAGAACCCAGCTTCTACTGCGACACGGATTGCCACGGATGATCATCACTGATCGAGGTACAGCTTTTACCTCTGCCATGTTTTCAGAAGAGCTAGCATCTCAAGGCATAACTCATGCTAAAGTAGCTCCCTACCGACCGCAGACGAACGGGTTGGTAGAGCGAGCTAACAGAACAATTGCTGGAATCCTTTACTCGTACGTAAATGTCAAGCACACTGATTGGGACACTTTTGTTCCTTATGCCGCGTTCGCGATGAATACCATGAAGCAGTCAAGCACCACTTATACACCATTTCAACTTGTTCATGGTAGAACGGCAGTGCTTCCTCTGGAATGCTCATCATTTGTAACGTGGCGGAATAGGGGAGACGATTTTGCTGACAATAACATTCAGCACCGCCTGGATGACGCACGAGAACAAGCAAGAATGAATATATTACATTCCCAACAGCGTGCAGCATCTCGATACAGCGCTCCTGGCTAGACTCCATGTCTATCTCCGGGTGACTTGGTCCTGGTTCGGAGGGAACAGCGAAAAGAAAGGTCGCGCACAAAAGCTTCTTCCTAGGTATAGGGGTCCTTGTGAAGTCACTAAGAAAATTGGACCCCTAACCTATGAAGTACTGAGATTGGGGAACTTCACGGAAGACCAGGACATTTTCAGCGCATGTGCATCACCTGAAAATGTACATCCCACGCACAAGTGTTCTTCCTTCTTCTCAGGAAACGTGAACCGTGGGTACCAAAGTGCCGATAACTTGCTTTTTGTACTGTGCTAATTCTTTTAAGGGGGAGGGGGAGAGTGTTAGAGGCAGACGAAGAGAAAGACGAGGAGTACAATGGTGCTTTTGTGGACGTTGAGTGGCATTCCGATAGCCGGAACTGAGGTTGACTCCAGTGAGCCTGTAACAATATATATACATACTATATATATATCTTCGTAAATCATTGCCTTTACCCCCGTGGCAGATATATATATATATATATATATATATATATATATATATATATATATATATATATATATATATATATATATATATATATGCCATATATATATATATATATCTTCGTAAATCATTGCTTTTACCCCCGTGGCAGATTTTATGCCGCTTTGACTAGTCTTCCAACTTCCGGCCTATTTTTTCGTGAAGTACTTTATACATTAGATAAACTTTCCCATGGCCATCACCGATTGGAACATACTACCAAACGTCATTGTTACCACAACTGACATACACATTTTCTGCCTCTGCAACCACTTTTATTTCTGCTTTATCCGCCTAATTACTTCTACCATGTTAAAATTGCGTGCAAAAATGTTAGGTTAAAAAAAATTTACTGCTCCTTTTGTAATTCCCGCAAGAGACTTCAAGGATAATAAATGATCATGATAATGATTGAATAAAAATCGTTCATCCAAGACTCTGCTGCTCTGCCTAGCTCTGCCTTCGGCCTTTCTCGCTGCATTTGTGGGTCAAAATATTCGTGCAAACCTAGCGCAAAAAAAAAAAAGCCTTTTGATGCCTATTGGAGTTTCTTCAAGACAATTTAAACGTGGCAGGTTCTTCACGGCCATGCGCAACGGTAGATTGCCTTTTCATTGCGAAAGCATTAACTGTGTCATAGAGCGAGCTAACGTCATCACTTTGAAGCGCGTAAACGGCTCTTAGTTTCCGCAATTTCGCCTTCTGTTTCATTGGCTGGGGCGCGTCGACGGCGCTCCCATCGGCCACTGCGCCATGACCTCCGAGATCCCAAAGCGCGCGCGCGCTTGTACGTAGCAGGCGACAAAGGGAGCGGACGAGCGGCTTGCATGCTTTCGCATTCACAACTCACGCAAATTCTTAGGTGTACCTCGACATTTAATATAAGTTACAAGGAACTTCTGTTTCCTTCGCTTTTCTCAGGCGTCAATTGTTATTAGATTTTCAGACGTAAAGGATAACTTTTCACAGCAACTGTGCGAGAGTCGACTTTCTGCTCCTTGCTTTCATTTTTTGTTAGTGAAGGGTCCTTTATCTGGTTGAAACTTTTCTGGTGCTCAACAATTATTCATTGAATACCTAAAAAAAAAACTGATGCCCAGCAACATAGATAATGTGTTAACCGTTTTTCCGTCTTGAGCAACTGAGATTTCAGAATGCTAAAAGAAAGGCAATCTTGATACGACATAAACAAAACCATAAATAACCTAATAATAGGCTACAAACTTTCAATCAGGTTGACTTATCTATTCAGATTTACTTCTACAAGATATGCCCGCAGTCTTGAACTTTGTAGTATGTCCACATGTTGTGTGTTTCAACAAAAACATTTAATGTTCGGCAGAAACCCAACTTGTGGAATTTCTTCTATAAAGTATTTGTCAAAGTGTGGTTTTTAGCGAACCACTTTAATATATCGCCGACCAGGTAATTGTGTCCGGAATCAACTAGGGTTTCGGGTATCATCTCTCACAAATATTTCCTTCTGTAAAACCTAGCAAGCACTTGTGCCTCTAACTTTATTGTACGTTTAATTTTAACTAAATACTTTCGTTTGCCTTTGTTAAAGGTAGCAGTTAGACCTCTGTGAGTACCTCGTTAATATATACGTTGCGTTTAAAATTTCACTTCGTTAATTTTATCTGGAGAAACCTGCCAGTCAAGCGTATGTGCGTTTTTCTTTTGATAGACATAGAAACGGTCGTCTTTGATTTATCATCCTTCACAGTCATTAGCAACAATTATGCGTACGTTTTTAACATTTGTAGCCTTAATTATTTTTATTACCGTAATGATTAAAAATTTACATTTTCTCCATCGCATTTTTGTCGCGGTACGGGGAAAGACAAAAAAAAAGCGACGTGCAAGACCAATTGGTAAGGTAAACATTAGACACCATAATTACTGCTTGCAGGTGTGGCCTGAAAGCTAGGTGAAAACAAAAATCCAAAAACAAAAACAGGAGCTTCTCTAATTGTCACGCGTACTGTCGGAAAAAAGATTTACTGTACCTCCGTAAAGCGCGAAGGTATAGAAGTGGTACAACTTGTATTAAAAAAAAAAAAAAAACATTGACGACAAAGTCCTATCTAGCTTCCTTTGACCCGCCCGAATAATACAATTGTGAAACCCTGTTTGTCTATTTGGGTTTGCTTCCACGCCAGTTATAAACGAGTTGTGCATTGCGCCTGTTATAAAACAAAATACTCTGTCACCGTTTGTATTAAAGGAACAGTAGGCCTGTCGTTCTTACGCTTTTTTTTTTTGCCAGGCGATTTAATATTGTGTTAGGTGACTACCCATTCAGTACTTTGCTACAGGGTCCCGTTTATATTGAATAAAGTCCAAAAACCTCAGCTGCTCGACACTGAAACTGAAACAAAAGCACGGAGGTTCATGGCCGCGAGATGTGGACGATCTGTACTGAGGAGGAGGAAGAAATGTAGAGGAGTGAGCTGCCGGAAGTCACGTGGCTACACCCGACCGTTTTCCTTTTCTCCGCTTTTCCGCTATGTCAAAAAGACGACGACGAGGACGTTTCATGCACCGATTGTTGAGTGATTGTTTCGCACCTGTATCACTTCCGCTTGATGTCCGGCGCGATAATGAGGATGATAATTATAACGATAATACTTATTGTCAACTTAGAGAGATGCTTGCGGTTGGAGAGAGACCCTAAGGTCCATACTAGAAGCCTCAAACACAAAAAAGGTAGAAACATTAGTAAGGGTGATTATGTGCTGATATAATATACAAGATGAATGACGATGTTGTATTGGAGATTGTGGGCGAGGGTGTGGCTTGATGTGGAAGGTGATGAGGCCGTGTTGACAGGATGCGTATGGAATTATGATGATGGTATTGCGATACTGAGGAGGGTGAAGATCGTAAGGCCTAAAGCGGTCTTCGCGACGGTGGTCTTCGCGGGGCCGCTATGGGCTGCTGACTTCCAGCAGGCCGGTCTCGAGTGCCTGGCCAAGGCTCCATGCGTGCCCAGCTTGTAGATGAGTCGGCCTAATTACCGGAGACGCAGGGAGTCCAGCACCGCTGGTTAGGATCCTGAGGTCGCCGCCGGTTATGGCCGGGCGACGGTCTTCCCAAAAGTGGGCCTTGAAATCTCACAGCCTGCGGTCGAGCTTTTAACCAAGCAGCCTGATCTCCCTGTCGATCCAAAACCTGGCGTTTGCCACTGCTCCGGCCGGCTCTCGGACGATTCACGAAACACGTTTTGCGGAAGCTGGCTCCCTCTTCAAGATCGATTGGCCGGTACCAAGAACGACAGTTGCTAAGTAACGGATCACGTCGGTCGCAACGTTGGTCCGTCGTCCGCCACCATCACGTCGTCCAGCCCGCGGTACGTCGCCATATAGATAATAAGGTAGTACACGTACTTCCTGTGATCTTTGCAACATCGTTTTTATCAACTTATTTGCCGCTTTTCGGAAGCCACAAAAATGGGGTTCATGTATTTTTCTATTTTTACTATTAACCTTAAACTATCATCCTCAAGTTATATGGATAACATTATTTCAAAGTGTTTGAAAGGCACATATGTATTTTCTTTAGTAATGCTCTAACAATTATTTACTCAATCACTCAACATCAGTATGCTCTCGGACGACTTGAAGTTTGGGATGCTGGTTCCGTTACGTAAAAGCGGTGAAAATATTCTACAAACAACCGCATGCCAATTTCTATCACTTGTATATAATGCACAATATTATGGCGTATCAGTTATTCACAACTTGTTGGTTTTCGGGGAGTCTAAAATTTATTCTATGCTGCTCAACCCGGATTCCTAAAACAATTTTCGTGTGAGTCGAAGTCTTCATTATTTACTAAAAACTTGAACACTTCTTTTCATAGAGGATTCCAGGTAGACTGCGCTTCTAGACATCTCCAAAGCATTTCATAAAGCGTCGCACGAATTCCTTTTGCTAAAACTCAATACTTTCAACATTAAAAGTAATGTAATCTTCTTGACAGATGTGCTCTCTTACTCATAGATTTAAGTTCGCCACTGCCGACAAGAGTACCTCTCGGCTTACTTCAGTCAATCCGGGTGTACGTAAAGGCTCTGTGCAGGCCCCCTTTTTTTCACCTTCATGAACGATTCGCCAAATTTCGCTCCTTTTTCAATTAACGTTTTCGCAGATGACTCTTATTCATCGTGCAATTAACGTTGATTTTTATTTCTTATAAATAAAAACTGATATCAATTTGATTCTTCAGCGGTGTGAGTCATGACAAATGGAACTTAACATTAATAAATGTAATGTAATAAAAGAATCATAAAAAATCCACTGTACTCTGCTGCTACCTTAACAATGACCCTTTACCCTGAGTTTTTTCTTAAATACCTATATGTGCCCATTATATCTACATTTTCTGAAAAACTCAAAGTGATTATGTGAAAAAAAATTCTAATCGTATGCTCGTTACCTAAAACAAAACCTTTCACCTGCTACCTCCTCTTCGAAATTAACCAACTATATAACACTCATTCGATTGAACCTTAATTTAAAGGAGTGGTGCAACAATATTCAATTGGAATGTTTTTCACTTTACACGAGCTTACTGGCACTAGTGGGACTCACGGTTACTCGCACGCAACGCCACTGGCCAAGAAACTCCTTTGTTGCGGTGTAATTTCAAGGACAAAAGCGATCATCTTCATTCGATCTGTCCTTTGCAAATTATGATGATTTTGATGACGTAACGTGGGGATCGCAGTACACCCCAATGACGATATTTGAATGCGGTTCATAGATTAGACTCTAGGATTGCGTGGGCACTCGATTTGGGCTCATGATAATTACTAGCTCGAGAAGCATTCGGGTAGTGGCCCGTGTCCAATCGCTGGAATGACGTCACTAGCCGAGCCATAACAATGTCTGGAACTCAGCGCGTGTCCTGTGCTTTGCCAACCCCAGCGCGTGGCTATGATCAGCATTGGCGGCATATAATTGGCTCCGGATCACGTGGCCGCTTGTTCTGGCTGCGAGTTGAGGGGGTGAACGCTGCTCGTTTTTCTTTATTTTTTTTCTGGGACGTCTATTGCGTGGGGTAACAAACGAGCGCGTGTTTCATAGGTCATTAACGTCAGGGTATTAATGGTATTTGCGCAAGGTACAAAAATGGTTGCATCGCCCCTTGAAATAACCTGCTAAGGGCTGTGCAAAATCATTCAGCTCGTTTAATTTCTAGAAACCGTCGTCGCACTCCAAGTCATTTATATAAAATCTAATTTGTCACCGCCAAGCACACTTGGGAAGTAATTCCTTACAATTAACGGACTACTTGTAATCCGTTACTTTTTTAAGTAATTTTGCAATTGTCACGTTACTTTTTTTTAAGTAATTTGTAATGTAAATTCGTTACAAAATATTGATAACGGATTACTTTAATTTCTCGTTACTTTTTAAAAATGTGAGCATAATAGAATAACTGGAGCATTGCGAGCAGAACATTCAGCAGCATAAATATAGCAAGTTCAACAAAATAGAAAACATCAGGAAGGGGAGAAGAGCCGAAAAGAAAATACGATTTTTTGTATGACCGGTCACTAGAAACACTAGAAAAACGGGCATGTACAAATACGCGAAAGACAACGATCAAGTAAGACAACGCCGAATAGGCTCTCCATCGCCCTCCGTCGTGTTTCTCTTCACCCCGGCAGGAGAAAGCTCTTCGTGTTTATTTTGTTTTTGTCTTTTACACCGTTTCACCCTTTCCAACTTCTTTGACGTCTCCCGCCACCTGCGCAGGCATCAAACGCGGGTCTGTACCCCTTTCATTCGCGGGTTCACCACTCACGTAACAGACAATGTAGCCTCGCACGAGGGGGTAAAATTTTCTTTGTCTTTGATGTGCCCTACTTCATCCTAGCATGCTCTTGAGGGACGGCTGAAAAGCGCCCGACACGAGGCTAAGAGCACCGTCTTCGAACGTACGGACGATACTCCTTTGGTTGACTTGTCTATGCATGGTGGTCGAGTCGACTCATCACTTTACAGTCAACTTTTCAACATAAAGGGGGAGGGGCGAGTTATCTAAGGAGTGCTGACAGAGAGAGAGAGAGAGAGAGAGAACGCGTAAAAGTGGTGTGATCCTCTATTGCTTTGAGAGACCGATGGCCACCGCTTCTCTCGCTCTCTATGCCCTCCCCTTCCCTGGCCTCCACGAATATTGGTATAAAAGTGAGAACCGATGAACGATCGATAACCCGTAACCGCCACTTTCTCTCTGACTGGTCGAGTTTTCGGTCATGGAGTGTGCGCCGTCACCATTACCATCTCTTAATGAGATGTTCAAAATTGAGGGCATTAGAGAGAACGGACACCTAGAGTTTCAGTGTATACTTTGCTACCCAAAAAACACGCATTGTTATCAGCAAGAACAACAAACTCTAATCTACAGAAACACCTCAGGGTAATCTCGGACGCCTGCATTCTGCATTGGCTATACATTGTAACGTTAGAAACAATTTTTTTTGTTTTCTTGTGTATAACAGGCAAAACACCTGAGGGAGCTTTTGTCGATCTTATCTTTGGCTTCGAATCTCGTAGCGGAGGAAGACGCTGCTACTTGGCAATGCGCAGAGCTAGCTTTGTCGGCACAATTCCGGAGGTCGTAAGCTAGCGGAATGTCGGGTGTGGTTGCAGCTTTGGGTGCCTTCTCAGCTTGCAGGTGAACGGAGTACAACTGCACTCTTTCTCTTAAATACAATATTTTATTTTTACGAGGACTATCGTAATACGGGCGTATGAGAAATTAAATAGAGTCTTGCAGAACATTTTTTGGAAAATATCGAAATTGTTTCTATTGTTCTCTTGATCAGTGTACGAAAAAAGTAACGTGAAATTAATTTGTAACGTAACGAGTAAAGAAATCCGTTACTTTTGAGCGAAAGTAATTTGTAAGGATAATCCATTACATCTGAGGCTCGGTAATTTGTAATTGTAATCCAGCACATTTTTCAAGTGACGATCACAAGTCTTCTGCCAAGTATTGCCTTGCGTAGCAGGGTAGCTCGACTGTTTCTTTCATAAATACTTATAACACATCATTCAGTCAACGACTCTTCACAGCACCTTCCTATGTTTCATTTCGTTATAATCATTCTTATAACGCAGGCATACCTGTATGTAACATTAACGCATTCCATCACTAATTTATTTCTGAAACATCCTTAGATTGGAACTGACTTCCCACCTCCATTGCTACAAATCAGACTTATAATGTGCATAAAACTTATCCTACTCATCTATATTGTTCGGTGCCGTATCCTAATGTACACCAATCTGTAATTTCGTTAGGCTTGAGGGTATTGAAATCAATAAATATATAAAAACCGGCTTCCCAATTGATCCACAGTTCGCATACGTTGATGCGCTCATGTAGAAACCAGTATTATTCTAAAACGTGTCTTCGAGTCAGGCTGATGAGGGCTTCCACTCGCGATCACACGCAATCAACAGAGCACCCCCATCAGCAGTTAAAAAAACATGCAGAGAGAGCGGCGGCGCAAATTGCAACAGCATCGGCTGCCGTGAGCCCTTTTCGGCGACGGCAGTGCTGCAATCCACGAGCGCCGGCGCGCGGCAGTCTTCCAGTGCGTCGCCGTTCCTCCAGTACTTCGTTATGATCATGCAATAATTAATACAGCTAAGTTTGGTTTCTACATAATCGGATGATTATTCATTTCCTGCTACAGTTCGAGCAAAGGCGTCTTTATATTACCTCATCCTGTGTGTAAAACGTTTTCGTCAAAGTCGAGCGTTACGCTTTTTGCGGGAAATCCAGCCCATAAACACGTTCTGCGTTGAGAAATGCGCAAATCAACTTCTGGATAGGCAAACGCACGACCAATGTGAAAATATTTGATCTGCTACTAAGTCCACGATCGTGCCAACATTATGGTGATAACAAATTCGCGATAAACGGACGGTGAAAAAAAGTTGTCAAGGCCGGAGATGTGCTAGGTCCTGAGCTGACTTTGTTCAGCGCTGGATGTTGCATTTTGTTCGGAATTCCAACATATTAACCAAGCACGGTCTGGCGATTGCTTTCTTCGCGGAATGGCAAATGTCCTCAATACAAAAAAAAGAAGAGATTTGTACAAGGAAAGGGCACACAGACAATTGCTTGTTTGTTTCCCATTTTTTGTGTCCGTCTCTGTTCATAAACCTTTCTGAGTACCGTGAAGGAAGCAAGCAAACAAGAGGTGATGTTCTCAAGTTTAACTGGTGATCGATGTCTTCGTCCACGGGAGTCTGTCTGTAGCCGAAGTTCCACGTTACTTGAGCTCTGTTGTACTCACTGGCAGGGAGACAACGGTGGGACGTCTCTTTCGGTTACTTTGGCCTCCAGCACGCGCTCCTTGCCTTCCGCCGTGCTTTGGCTGCACATACACGCTCGAAGATCACGAGCTGCCGAAGCTTTTACCGAGGGCAGAAAGCTCGAGCTGCAGGCGTGGCAACTGAAACTTCTCCCGGCCCCGTTTTTTTTTTTTTTTTTCCTTTCAGGAACCATGGAGATTAAGCGTAATCAGAGGTCACACAGCTCATACATTAAAAAAAACAGTCTGGAAACATCAATCACCGTGATGTCCGTGGTTAGAATTCAGCGTGACAGCTGTCTGCTCGAACTCGTAGCCGTGCGGCTTTCGAACCACGGGTTTTGTGGTGACTTCCGTTCGAATGTGTTTTCAGACAGTCTTTTGTACGATGTATACGCAGTATGACCCCGGGTTAAGTGCCAATTTCTTTTTGTATACTTCCTGTCGCTCTAAACGCTACCGCAGTCAAAGCTCCGATCCGACGCAGCCAATCACGCGGGGCCAAAACGGCATCGTCACTGCGCGCGTCGTCTTTGTCCGTTTGCCCCAGCTCAAACAAACCGGTCCTAAAAACACTCGCAGCATAACGCCACATTTACGGCGCTTTAATAACGCAAAAGCCTTATATGTCCCAGTACGCGAAAAAGCGTGGGCGTTCTGCCCGAAAGATGGCCATACAAATAGGTCATCTTGCACGCGCCGCTTAAGGTCAAAGCGAACGCGCCTCATAAATAAAACACAAAGAAAAGCACAACAACGCAGGTGCTTCGTCCGGAAGCCGTGATGCCGGTGGGGGAGCCGCGCCTGCGCAGTGAGGGATCGTGATGTCACCGCCGGAGCGCCGCATGCACCGAATACACACACATATCGGATAGAATACCGGCATAAACAACTTTAATGCGTGCAGAAACTTTACTCGAACACATTTCACCAGCGGGACTATAATGCTTTCCCATTCCTACACGTAAGCAGTAAAAAGTGTGTTCGGCGTTGTATCGGGCTTATCATGTACAACGCCTCGCATGACAAGGCACTAGTCATGCGCAGTGCGCCCGGCGCTTTTTGATAAATACCGCCGACGTCCATTAAACTATGTTCTTGTTGCTCTGGACACGATCCTGTCGACTGAATCTTTATCGTCAATGATACATGGTGTCAGAAGTGGCCGGTGCGGGTCCGAGCGTAGTCAGACGACGCAGTGACGACGATGGATCTGCTCAAAACCCCGGAGCCCTTACAACTGTCGGGCAACCTCTTCGAAAACTAGAAGCGTTTCAAGCAGAAGGTCGGGCTATTCCTGAAGGATACGGCATCGAAAGTACGTCCAAGAAGTGAAGCTGCAAAAGCTGCAGTCCTGCTGAGCGTTGCCGGTGACGAAGCACTCGACGTCTTCAACAACTTCAACTTTGAGGACGGGGAAGACCAGGACGACTACGCAACCCTCGTCAGAAAGTTTGAAGCATACTTCGCCGAGGTGAGCAATGAAGTGCATGAACGCTACGTATTTCGCTCAAGAGCGCAAGCCGAGGGAGAACCCGTCGAAAAGTTCATTCGAGACCTGAAAAAACTAGCCGCCTAGTGCAATTTTGGAGAACTGCATGACTCAATAATCAGAGACCAGGGGCCCTAATCTGGACATTTGGCGAGAAAGCCGGCGAGAAATCTGGCGCCCGTGATTGGCCGACGCCGCACTTGACCTTGGCGCCGGCCAATCATAGCCGCCAGATTTCTCGCCGACTTTTCCGCCAAGTGTCCAGATTAGGGCCCCAGATCGTGTTCGGCACGAATGATTCGAAGCTTCGCGAGAAAATGCTTCGCGAGAAGGGTCTAACGTTGCTAAAGGCAGAAGAAATGTGCAAAGTAGTGGAAACTCTGGCGAAACGAAACCAAGCCTGGAACAAGGCGGCCAACCGTAATGATGCTATCTCACAACAAGCGGCACCGCAACGCAGCAAGGCGGACCAAAAAGACAAAAAGCAATTACGCTGCGGAAAATGCAATCAGCGACACGAAGTCAGACGGGGTCTCGCCTAGGGGAAAAAATGCAACTCATGCCGGAAGCTTAATCACTTCGCGATTTGCTCCCTCCGTGAGCCTCTTCGCGACTAGCTCCAAAGAATGGAGCAAGCGGGAATCATCAAAAGAGAAGACTCCCCCACCGATTGGGTAAGCCCTTTGGTTTTGGTCAAGAAAAAAGATGGTAGACTTCGGGTCTGCATGGACCCAAGAAGAATCAACGAGCATGTGAAGAGGCAGCACTACCAGCTTCCCAAGCGGGAAGACATAGATGGAGAACTGGCCGGCGCAGTCTACTTCAGCTGCCTAGACGTAAACTCTGGCTTCCACCAGACACCACTGGACGGGAAAACGTCGAAAATATGTACTTTCGCAACTCCTTTTAGCAGATACCGTTACCTCCAACTGCCTTTTGGTATGTCGTCGGCGCCAGAAGTTTTCCAAAGGACACTGAGTCAAGTGTTCGATGGTCTACCTGGCGTGCACGTGTATATGGACGACATTTCGGAGTGGGGCGCGACGCGGCAATAGCATGATGACCGCCTAGTGTCAGCGTTGAAAGCTGCTGAAAAAGCTGGTTTAACGTTTAACGCATAGAAATGTAGGTTCGGCTTAACGGAAATACAGTTCCTGGGTAACATAATCGGAGCGAAAGGTATCTCGCCCAATCCAAAGCTTTTGCAAGGCCTGCTGGAAATGCCGGTGCCAAAAAACAAAACAGACATCAGCGTATGCTGGGAGTGATTAACCACTTCGGAAAATATGTGCCGCACCTGTCTGAAAGAACGGGGCTGTTCCGAGCGCTTATCAAGACTCGTTCGGTGTTTGAGTGGACCAAGAACCATGCGAGCGAGTGGAAGAGCATCACGCAGATTCTTAGTACAGCGCCCGTGTTAGCAATCTTCGATCCTCGAAAGGAGACAAAGATAACGTGTGGCGCATCGAAAGATGGCGTCGGTGCGGCGCTTTTGCAGTGTCACGGCGGTCACTGGCCACCGGTGGCTTACGCATCCCGAGCGCTAACGCAAGTGGAACAACGTTACGCACAAATTGAAAAAGAGGCGCTTAGCATTTTGTTTGGTTGCGACAAATTTCACCAGTTTGTTTACGGGCAGAAGGTTGTCATTGAGACAGACCACAAGCCGCTCCTGTCTGTTGCAATGCAAGGAATTTGTGGCATACCGCCTAGTTTACAAAGTTTTTTTAAGACTTCTCAAATACGACTATGTTCTGCAGTATGTTCCAGGGAAGCACCTAGTCTTGGCAGACATGCTGTCACGGGCGTCTTCCGTCGGTCAGATCGACAAGGCTGCACTCTAAGAAAAAAAGGAGGAGAAAGGTAGCAACAGCGACTGTTCCTCCTTGTTGTGATCAAGTTGCCCAGAGAAGGGAGGAACGGAGGTTTGGATGAAAGGAGGAGATCCAGTTCCTCCCTGTCTAGTTGGCGCAGGGGTAGAACATCGGAGTACTGACCAAGTGGTCGCAGGTTCGATCCCTGGAAGGCGTGGTGTTTTTTTGTTTGTTTTTTCTTTCGTTAAGTTTTTTTTATTTTTTTTATTTACCAAAAGAGGCATAAAGAAACCCAGACCGATGGAAGGAAAATTAAAGTCCTTATTATCCACTGACTCCAAGCTTCATCAGCGCGCTGTTTGATAAACAAGATTTGGGCACCCAGGTTGGATCTAAGCCGTTTACGCAGGGGCCAAGACGACGAGGTCGGTCCTTCAGTCGTTTCTTTTGCCGTGGCGTTTTCGACATTCATAAAGAAAGAAGTTTAAACACATCCGTCATAAACCGCTAAACTTCGAAACGATGCCGACACTGCTACGTACACTGGGCGGCTGCGATCAGCCGCGATAGCGGCGGGCTTCGGGCCTCGGCTGCCTCGGCTTCTTCGGCCACATATCGTAACTCGGCTGCCTCGGCCGCTTCGACTGCCGGGCCCTGACCCTGGCTGGGACCACTGCAACCAGCGGTGCAAAGACTACAACGCTGTGACGCTACGAGGACTGCAAGCGAGTTGTGGCCCTTTGAGGTACCCTTGTTCTCGCGACCGCTGTAGCGACTGTGATGTGTGGTTTATCTGTGCGTCTTCTGTGCAACGTTCGGTGTTGTCACCCCTTACCGTTTGCCAACTGGCCATCACCTTAATTCTGTGTTCCCGGAGCTGCAGATGGCCTTGCTGCTGTTGTGTGCGAAGACGCGAACGGTCGCCGGCGTTCTCTGTGTGCATAGGCGCCCGTTCGTTCTTGTTACCCTTATCGTGTCAACCGACAATTACATTAATTTTGTGCTTCTGGAGCTGCAGATCGCAGTGCTGCTGTTGCGAACGAAGGCGCGAACGGTCGCCGACGTCCCATGTGTGCAAGGGCGCCCGGAGGTGTTGGTGCAAGGACGAGTGTGTGGAAGTTGCTGCGTTCTACTTCTGGAAAAGACGCAAGAAAACGAGAGGCTTTTGCTTTCTACTCCGGCCCCTCTCCTCCCTCCGGGAATATTTCTGCGGGCGCTCATGCCTGTGTGTCGTGGTATCCGGCCAATTTGTTGAAAGCCAGTTGGTAAAAGGCCAATTTGTGGATAGACAACTTGTAAAACAGGCCACTCCGTCATAGGCCAATTTGCAGATCCCAACTCGTCGAAGACCAGTTTGTTTAGTGTGTTTAGTAGGCTTCAGAGGATATAAGAGGAACCCCCTTATTGTCGTTTCTTGCTCTGCATTTTTTGCCCTTACTTATTTTGTTCCCTTTGCATATCCAAGTACAAGGTACTATCGGGAGAATGATTAAATGCGAACAGCGGAATATGTGGTTTTCGATACACACTGAGTCACCTGGCAGCTCTCTGGGAACTCATGGAAATGTGTGTTAGGAGCGAGGGTATGACTCCTATTAACCCTATTATCTACTGGGAAGTGCTAGACCATGGGTGCACAACTAAAAAATTAGGCGGGCCAAAATTATGTTTATTAAAAACGGTGCAGGCCGCACCTAGTGCGACGTGTTGCACATTTTGGTTGCGGTCAGGCTTCCGATATCAGGTGTTATCGCACTCATTTCCGTCTTTAGCACGTCTCGCAATGTCATGTCCGTCATGACAGATCCAAGGTAGTTCTTGTTCAGAGCTGTCAGTCATTAGCAGCGTGCGAGTGGTTCGGGCAGTTGTAGGCCCGATGATACGAGTACATCCAAGACTCGAGAGCTGCTGCCTGCCTGTGACAAATGAGACTGCGAAATCCGCATAGCTGCGACTCTCATGCCGATTATTTGTCTGTGCGCCTAATGTTCTACATCCTTGCCGAGTGCGGCAACCGTTGATCGCCCTGTTTTTGTTTTCTGCGCATAACCAACATGCTCAGGCACTGCTGTCTGTTGTGAAAGTGGTCATGAAGGACTATGCGATTGGTCGCCGATGTTGCCATGTGTCCGAGTGCCAACCAACGATCATCTGAGGATCATCTTGGTTCGTGTCTCTGTGGATCATCAGTATCGCTAAAACAGTGCTGTCTATCCTGGAATTGGTTGTGAACGAAGATGCGACTGGTCGCTAGGTCGCCTGGTGCAC